>CAUYQG010060931.1:0-12522 GCA_963574415.1 Tarsius wallacei | reverse complement strand
CCATGCCCAGCTGATTTTTTTATTTAATGTAGAGATGAGGTCTCGCCAAGTTGCCCAGGCGGGTCTCGAACCCGGGGCTCAGGCAATCCACTCACCTCAGCCTCCCAAAGCACGGGATTACAGGCTGAGCCACCGAGCCCGGCTACTAAGTCATCTCTTATATTAGGAAGTCCAAGATTCAGGGGCTGGCATCTGGCGAGGGCCTTCTTGCTAAGTCATCTCTTAGGCTGGAAAGTCTAAGATTCAGGGGCCCGCATCTGGCAAGGGTCTTCTTGCTGAGTCCTCCCATGGTGGAAGGAAAAAAGGCAGGAGAACAAGAAGAAGATCAACTTGCTCTTTTGTAACAACACCAATCCCACCCATGAGAGTGGAGCCTTCATGGCCTGATCACCTCTTAATACAGTAACAATGGCAACTAAATTTCGACATGAGTTTGAAGGGGACAGACATCAAACCACAGCACATTACTTCTGCCATATTCTGTTGGTCACACTGACCAATCCTGGTACAACATGGGAGGGGACTACTCAAAGATATAGGTACCAGGAGGCCAGGATTGTTGAGGGTCATCTTGAAGGCTGCCTTAGAAATGTTAATAAGAAGGTAAATATAATAAATTTAAAATTTTACTCTAGGTTTTCCTAGTTTTGAAGATATCATACCTGAAATAGAAAATGAATTCTGAAACCATCCACTCATCCAGTGTCATGAACCTGGAACATATTCATTTTGTAAGTACTTACTCTGGGTTTCCGACATGTCTCTAATTGGTTCTAGCTTGTCATTTCCTGTGATTCTTCTGTTTGTACTTATGTCATCAAAACACAATGCTTTGAGAGCTTTGATGGCTCATGACTTTGTTGAAAGGAGAGTGCTCATCTTTGTCTCATAACTGCAAAATGTTTTCATTTTTTGTCTCTTAGGTTTATAAACACAGTTTAAAATCTTCAATTCAATTAACTTTTTTTTCTAGCCAGGTGTGATCACTCACACTTGTCAAATCAGCCACTCATGAGGCAGGAGGATTGCCTGAGCCCAGAAGTTTAAGGCCAGCTTGAGCAACATAGCAAGAGTCCATCTTTACAAAAACAGCTAAATATGTGTATGTGTATTCTTTTCTACATCATCTATCGCCTCTTTACATATACACCTGCCTCTAGCATTTGTCCATTTCAAATAAACTTTGCACAAAAATCTAAAAAATTAAGGAATATTGCCGTATGTCTTTTTAGCAAAAGAGGAAGACCCAGGCTCTTCTCCTAAAATGTTGTGTGATTAAGTTCATCATGTTGAGTGACTAACTGGATGAAAATACCCTATTTCCTTTTTGTTCCTAAAAACATATTCTTAATTCATTTATTATTGAGCTTGAGAAAAATCATCTAGGATGTCATCTGGAGACTCATAGGCCAGGACACATCTTACATAAAATTCATTTAACCACCATTTGTTTGGACTTCACTGTCTTATTGAATTGATCTCTTTGATTTATCTAAAAATTACATAACCTCTTCCTCTATCAATTTTCTTCTATTTGCCATAAAAGACGGAAAATGGAAAATCCAGACTTCTCAATTCTGTTTAATGAAAACTAAATAAGAACAGACCACAAAGACAGTAGCCCCAGTCTTTAAACCACCTTTGAAAAATTAGTTAAAGGCCACAAGATTAGAATTGTAATGGGGGACCTGACTTTTGTTACAATATGGGCACAGCTAAATCACAGAATGCTTGTCCTCCTTGTTTTCTTTTCTCTATTATCTTGTCTCCCTCCACGTACAGCCTAACCCCCTGGGGCTGCCTGCAAGGTTGGTGAGCTTACTTCTCATGCTGGCCTTCTGGGGTCCTCTGGGCACTCTGACCTCTTTGATGGTGAGCGCTACTACGATACAGGATTAGTTAAACAGTCACCAGCCATTGTTTCCTAGCCTGCTTCCCTAGCTGCTTATTGTTCAAGAGTCACATAGTTGGTGGTCACAAGACCTGTCACTTCCCCCAATTTCCCCTGTAAGTTACATCACTATTGTAAAACCTATGACTGGTGTTTGAGACCTTTTTCAGACCCTGCATTCTGGTGGACCATCTGACACCAATGGGACAAGTGACCCATGACCCCCACCCAGAAACCTCACTCATAGCTCTCAGCCCCAGAGTTCTCCAGCAGCTTCCTGACCTCACACGCCTCCCTATTCGTGTGACAGCTCCTGACAGCTCCGTCTGGAGATGCATGCCCATTCTATGCATGGAGGGGGTTGGCCAGGGGTTCCTGGGAGGTAACAGCCCTCAAACCCTGGAGAACCAGGGTCAATGGACAAATCCCCCAACTTCCCCAGCCCTCCACAAGGCAATGCCGAGGCGGGTTACACACAGTTTCTGTACTAGTCTTTTGCGTTGCTCTCGAGGAGTACTTGAGGCTGGGTAATTTATGAAGAGGTTTGTTTTAGTTCACAGTTCTTCATGGCATCAGCATCTCCTGAGCTTCTAGAGAGGCCTCAGGAAGCTACAATCATGGTGGAAGGGAAGGGGAGCAGGCATGTCACACGGTGGGAACAAGAGACAAAGAGAAATGGGAGGTGCCAAGCTCTTGTAGACAACCAGTTCTCAAGTGGACAACAGAGCGAGAACTCACACATAACAGTAAGAACGGCACCAAACTGTTCACGACCCAATCATCTCCCACCAATCTCCACCTCCACTTCCAACACCGGGACCACATTTCAACATGAGATCTAGAGGGAACAGCAATCCAAACTGTATCTGTCTCTTAGTGGATCCACATTGGAATTGAGACCCAGCCACCCACAGAGGTGGCCCTCTCATGGATGAACCCTTAAGTGGCTTTTCTCTCTTGCCTGCTGCACGTCCCCACTCCATTCCTGTGCTTCCCTGCGTCACTTCCAAATAAATGACTTGCATCAGAATCAGCTACTAGAAGAGCCTAAACCAAGGCACATGATGAAACCCCACATTGTGACAAGGCAGCTACAGCTTCACACATCACTGGTAGGGCTGGGCTTGCTTTATCTGGACACCCTCAACTCAGAGCAGAGCAAAGCAGGTTGATGCCTGCTAGCCACGTGGCAAGGCAAAGGTAAAGAGGGTAGCCAGAGTGCAGGGAAAGACTGTCTCATGTGCTCTTGGAGGTCACTGGAGCAGAGAGCTGTCTAAGACCATCGGAAATGCTTTATCCATTTGACAGAAATTTGAAATGGTCTTGAGGTGTGGGGGGGAGGGACAGTCTACCTTATTTAAGAAAGAACCTGGGGCAGTGGAGCAGATGCAGGACTTGGGTTCTGATCCACACCACTGACGGCTTTGTCACTTCTACCCAAGGGGAATGACGTGATCTTCACAAAGCTGCTAAGAGGACTCAGTGATACAGTGGGTTGTGGCAGAATACACTGTCAGGTTCAAACTTGTGTTTTTAATCTTTAGCAAGATGACTTCCAGCTACCTCAGGGTGTAGGCAGGAGCCAAAACCCCCTCAAAGCAGATCTCCTTTGTTTGGAAGAATCTCTTAAGTCACCCTCTTTAGTTATGTAAATGAAGGGTCAGCAGGCAGGCATCAGTGTCCTGGGAGAAGGGCAGAACAAGACTTTTCTTGTGTTGTAGGAGATTTTAGACACTGCCTGGCTCCTTTAGAGGATCTTGGTCACTGGGAGGAAGAGGGAGCTGGGTCGGAGTCAGGGCGATGGCAGGGCTGGAGCCATCCTTGCAGCCCTTCTGGAGCTATCTGCACCAGGGGAGTGGCTGTGTAAGGGATCCAGGACCTGGAGAGCTGGGATATGGGGACTTGGGTCTGAGAGCCAGGCCCACGGGCTCCTGTGTGGCTGGCATTGGGGAGGAAGGCGCCATCCATGGAGATATTTCAGCTGATTTCAAGATCAGCCTCGCAGCGCCCAAGCTCTGCCCTTAGAAAAGTCCTTCATCGGCACAGCTGGGACGTCCCCTCCCTCTGGCTGCCAGAGAGACACAGCTCCTACCTTGACCACGAGCCATCCACGAACAGCATTCTGGTGTCCTGCCGTCCATGGCCTTCGTGATCCCCCAGGGCAGCATCCTGGGGACCTGACCCATGAGGGCCCCTAGAGGTCACCAACTTTGGCCACTGTCAGCTATGGAGAAGTGCAAAAGGCAAGTGTGACTCCTCCTTAAGGTCACAGCACAGAGGATCCCTGGTGCAGGTAGGAAAGGGGTGGCAGGCGAGGGTTTGCATACCACAGCTTCAGGCATGTTGTGGTTCAGGCATTTTATGTGTCTACTGGACTGGGCTACAGGGTGCCCAGATATTTGGTCAAGCATCATTCTGAGTGTTTCTGGGATGAAATTCACATGAATATTGGTAGACTGAGTAAATCAGACTGTCCTCTCTGATGTGGGTGGGCCTCATGCAACCTGTTGAAGGACTGGATAGATCATATAGGCTGTCTCTCCCCTGAGGAAGGAGATTCTTCATGCTTAATGGGATTAGCAGTAGGATGTTGGCTTTCAGATGCTAAACGAAGCATTGGCTCTCCCTGGACCTCAGACCTGCACACTAGAACTACACCATGGGCCCTCTGGGGTCTCAAGCTCTGGAGAGCTCTGACTAACAATACACTACCCATACTCCAAACTGTGCTGAAACATGTCAGCAACCTGGCCAAGCCCTGCACTGTGCCTGTCAACATTTAGCATGTTGGTCCCATCCCTGTGTTGGTTTCCCATGGCTGCCACAACAAATTATCACAAACCTAGTGGGCGCGGGCATGGTGGCTCACATCTGTAGTCCCAATGCTTTGTGAGGCTGAGGCAAGAGGATCTCTTGAGGCCAGGAGTTCTAGACCAATCTGAGTAACATAGACCTCTCCTCCCCCCCAAAAAAATCAAAAACTTAGCTGGGCATGATGGCACATGCCTGTAGTCCCAGTGTCTCGGGAGACTGAAGTAGGAGGATTCCTTGAGCCCAGGAGTTAAGGCTGCAGTGAGCCATCATCCCACCACTGTACTCCAGCCTTAGTGACAGAGAGAGAGCCTGTCTCAAAAAAAAAAAAAAAGAAAGAAAGAAAGAGGACGAGGAGAAGAAGAGGAAGAAGCCTCATCCAAAATCAGTCTGAGTGGGCTACACTCAAGGCAGCTGCCTTCCTTCTGGAGGCTCTAGGGGAGAGTCTGTTTTCCTGCCCTGTCTCTGGAGGCCACCTGTCTTCCTTGGCTCGTGGCCTCATCCTTCCTCTTCAAGGCCAGCAGCACAGCATTGTGCATCCTCTCCATGACTCTGCTCCCCTGCCTCCCTCTCACAAGGCCTTCATGGCTGCATTGCCCATTCTGATCATCCATGGTAACCCTCCCATGGCTGGATTCTTACTTCACACATATCTGCAAGCCTCTTTTGCCCTACAAAGCCACATATTCATGGGTCTTGGGGATTGGGATGTGGACATCTCGGGAGGAGCTTCATTAAGCCTGCTACACTCCCATCCTCATTCCCTCTGACTCTCACGCTTCCTCTTTTCCTGGGATGTCACCAGCTCTGGCCTTCTTCTTGTCTCCCCCGACATCCAGTCCCTCCATCTGGTGTCATGTTCACTGTTACAGCCTCAGTGACTTGTGATTTGGTGATTCTCAAATGAATGCCCTCAATCCATGTGTGACACCTCTCTCTAGTTTTGTCCTCCATCTCACGGCCCTCTGTTGTTTCAACCTGTGCATATACAAGGGGGACCCCCAAAACCCCCAGAATTTATTGATAAAAAATTATCTGTTTATTCTAATATGTTTAAACTTCAGTCATCTTCAAAGTATTCTCCATTCGCTGTAGTGCACCTAGTGAGATGCTTTTTCCACTGCTCAAAACAGTTTTTGAACTCATCAATTTTGATGGCTTTTAGGGCTTTTGTTTCACCTCTTCCATATCAGCAAAACATTTCCCTTTGAAGACTTTTTTCATCTGAGAAAAAAAGTCGCTCAAGGCAAGATTGGGTGTGTAGGGAGGTTCATGCTGGTTTTGGTTGAAAACTGCTGAACACTCAGTGTAGTGTGGGCAGGTGTGCTCACAAATCATCCATCATGAAATGGGCAAACGCGTTGAGAGAATCTCAAAAAAAAGAAAAAAAAAACTCATTGAAGCCGAACACAGCCTCTCACAACTATGCCAGCTGGTACACTAATGCTGATGGGTTCCTAGAATACTTTCCTAGTAGGGGAAGCTTGTAATACAAGGGGCTCAACCTCCAAATGATAATTCTGGGCTTTTTCTAGTCTCCTTTCATACAGTGTGCAGGAGTTCCTCACCACCCCAAAGCCTCGCTTCACCCTACCCCTAGATCATGACCCATAGTACCCCCAATCCTCTGGTCCTCCCAGCTCACAAGCTCTCCCACCCACTTCCAAATCCCACCACTTTCCCTGTCATATGGCTTCCAGGTCTGTGGTGTCCACTCTGCCCCATGGCTTTCCAGTGTGTTCTCTCCATCATGTCTTCTGTCCAAGGAGCTGAACTTATCTGCATTTAAAATTTTTTTT
This sequence comes from Tarsius wallacei, assembly GCA_963574415.1. Taxonomy (NCBI): domain Eukaryota; kingdom Metazoa; phylum Chordata; class Mammalia; order Primates; family Tarsiidae; genus Tarsius; species Tarsius wallacei. The sequence continues at coordinate 6,021 of CAUYQG010060931.1, read as the reverse complement.
CTACGGTGTTCATACTTTATATTTGTGATCAAGAGAAAAGTGTTATTTAAAATATAAAAAGGAAGACTGGATGTGATGGCTCATGTCTACAATCCTAGCACTTTGGGAGGCCAAGGCAGAAGCATTGCTTGAACCCAGGAGTTTAAGACCAACTGGGACAGCATAGTGAGACCTCGTGTCTACAAAAAAAAAAAAAAAAAAAAGAATCAAAACATTAGCCAGGAGTGGTGGTGCTCACCTGTAGTCCCAGCAACTCCAGAAACTGAGACAGGAGGATCGCCTGAGTCCAGGAGGTCAAGGCTGCAGTAAGCTATGATCATACCACTGCACTCCAGCCTGGGCAACACATGAGACATTTTGTCTCTTAAAATAGATAAAATATTAAAAAGAAAAATTGAATCCTGTCTCCCTGCCATCCCCGTTTCCCTCCATCCCCCCACCCCCTACCCCTCTCCTGTACATTGCACACCCCTCGCGTCCGTCTGTAGCTTCCTGTCTGGAGCCCCCGTTCCAACAGACACATGGACCCATCAACGTTTAGCATGCACCTACTCAGAGTGAGGCACACACCCTGCAGCATGCAGCCTCCATCCCTCCCAGAATCTCCACCCCAGCAAGGCCACTGGCCTCTTCCTGCAGAGGGTGAGCGTGGTGATGTTGCCAAATTCAGAAACTGTTCAACAACAAAGGGAAGTACATACACGTCCAGTGGTTTTTTTCCTGGGGGTTTCACATCTATATGTGTTTTAACAGCTGACACTAGTGTGCATTTGTAATACGCCAAGCACTTTATAAATGTCTCCTTTCATCCTCATGACAACCACATTATCCCTTCCACTATGCCCATACTTCAGATGTATAAGAGAAAGACTAAGACACTTTCCTAAGGTCACACAGGCCCCACCAGCAGAGTTGTTTTCTAGCCTGGATGGGTCTGACCCTAAGCCCACGTTCTTTGCCATTCGCCTGTACTGGAGGAACTGGACACCCAGGTGGGGTTCCCCTAGGAGCCAGTGTTAGAGGTGCGGCTGGCACCAGAGGCAGGAGCTGGGCGGTTTCCACGGGACCACAGTTCAAAGTCAGTGGTGCAATCCGAGGGCCATGGCCTTTGGGCAAAGCGGCACTCAGGAAAGAGCCAGAGTCTAAGAGGCAGAACAACCCCAGTCGCAGCCTCCTTCTCCAGGGCCTCTTCATGAGTTGCAGTCTTGGCACCAACTGAGGGGCAGCCTTGCCCTCAGACAGGAGCGTCCCCTCCAGCCACAAGGACACTGCAATTGCTCCTGTATGCTCCTGGACCTCAGCCCCTCTGACTGTCTTCCCAGCGGCCCGGTGTTTCTGGGGTCTATGCATTGGTGCTGCTGGGTGATGGCTCCCAGGTGACCTCACCTCTCCGGCCAGTTAGACTGTGGGCACATTGAGACTGGGGCCCTTATCTTCTGTTTTCCAGCTTCTCTGTCTTCCCTCCCCCTACCAAGGTCAACGTCCAGGCGCAACTACACTTGCTAGGCCATGAAGACCGCCAGATGGTATCCATCAGCATGAGGGATTCCAGGGTGGCCATGTTGAAGAGATCATTTTAAAATAACTGGGATGAAATGCAAATTAAGGAGGGATGATCTGTTATCGCGAGTCTCCCTCGTGAGAGGGAGAGTTTCAGTAAGAACGTGTTAAAACTCCGTGGGCATATTTTGTTCCTGTGATTGCACCTTTACCAGATGTCTTGAACAATTAAACATCTGTCCAAAGACTGGAAAATGTGTATTTGGATGTGTGTATCCAAGGCAGGAGCTGTAACATTGGGGCTCAGGGTCCCGGTCTGGGAGTGAGGCAGACCTAGGTTCAAATTCCAGCTCTGTGGCTTGCTGGTGGCCATGGACAAGTCACTGTATCTTGCTGAACCTCAGTTTCCAGTTTTCTCGTTTGTGAAATAGTAATTAAAAGTTCCTTCCTTTTTCACACTCACTAAGATGGCTGTCACTTTTTTAAAAAGGAGGGGTGTGCTGATGAGGATGTGCAGACGTTGGAAGCCTTGTGCATTGCCGGTGGGAACGATAAACGATTCTGCTGCTGTGGAAAACAGTGGGGGCAGCACCCTGAAATTAAAAGAGAATTCCCATGTGGTTCAGCAACTCCACTTCTGGGTAGAAACTCAAAAGACTTGAATGCAGGGTCTCAAAGAGATGTGTGTACATGAATCTTTACAGCAGCCTTATTCACAATAACCAAAAGGTGGAAGCAACCCAAAGGTCCAGGGATGGACACATGGATAAGCAAAATGCGGTGTAGACATACAATGAACAGTATTCAGTCTTTATTTATTTATTTATTTATTTGAGTTGGAGTCTCATTCTGTCACCCAGACTGGAGTGCAGTGGCCGCTCCTGGCCACCGCAGCCTCGACCTGCTGGGCTCCTGCGATCCTTCCGCCTCAGCCTTCCAAGTAGCTGGAACTACAGGCACGCGCTACCGCACCCGGCTGATTTTTTGATTTATTGTAGAGATGAGGTCTCGCTTGCCCAGGCGGGTCTCGAACCCGCGAGTTCAGTCTTTAAAAGGAAGGGAATTAGCCGGGCTCGGTGGCTCAGCCTGTAATCCCGTGCCTTTGGGAGGCTGAGGTGAGTGGATTGCCTGAGCCCACAGGTTCAAGACCCACCCGGGCAACTTGGCGAGACCTCATCTCTACAATAAAAATCAAAAAATCAGCCGGGCGTGGTAGCACGCACCTGTAGTTCCAGCTACTTGGAAGGCTGAGGTAGAAGGATCGCCGGAGCCCAGCTGGTTGAGGCTGCGGTGGCCGGGAGCAGCCACTGCACTCCAGTCTGGGCGACAGTGAGACTCCAACTCAAAAAAAAAAAAAAAAAGGAAGGGAATTCATAGCCAGGCATAGTGGCTCACACCTCTAGTCCTAGCTACTTGGGAGGCTAAGGTGGGAAGATCCCTTGAGGCCAAGAGCTTGAGACCAGCCTAGGCAACACAACAAAACCCCATCTCTACAAAACCTAAAAAAAATTTAGCCAGGTATGGTGACTTGTACCTGTAGTCCCAACTATTCAGGAGGCTAGGGCAGGAGGATTGCTTGAGCCCAGGAGCTGGGAGCTGCAGGGAGCCACGTTTACACCACTGCACTCCAGCCTGGACAACAGAGTGAGACCTGCCCCAATAAATAAATAAATAAATAAATAAATAAATAAATAAATAAATGGAAGGAGATTCTGACACCTGCTACGACATGGATGAGCCTAGAAGACATTATGCTCAAGAGAAAAAACATTTCATGACTCCACTTATGTGAAGTATCTAGGTTGTCAAACTCGTAGACACAGAAAATAGAACAGTGGTTGCCAGGGCCTGGGGGGATGGGGGACTGGGTTTAATGGTGGCAGAGTTTCGGTTTGGAAAGATGAAAAGGTTCTGAAGCTAAGTTATGGTGGTAGTTTCACAACAATGTGAATATACTTAATGCCACTGAACTGTACATCTAAAGATGGTTAAAATGGTCAATGTTTTGTTTATGTATCTTACTACAACTTTTTTTAAAAAGGTCTTCTGGCCCAGTGTGGTGGCTCATGCCTGTACTCCCAGGCTGAGGCAGGATGATTGCTTAAGCCCAGGAGTTTAAGACCAGCTTGGGCAACATAGCAAGACTTCGTCTTTACAAAAAAATTTAAAAATTAGCTGAATGTGATAGTGTGTGCCTGTAGTCCCAGCTCCTCTGGAGGCTGAGGTGGAAGGATCACCTGAGCCCAGGAGGTCAAGGCTGTGGTAAGCCGTGATTGTGCCACTGCACTCCAGTCTGGGCAACAAGTGAGACCCTGACTCAAGTAAAGCGTCTTCCTTGTAGTTCTGCTGTGAGGGTTAAATGGGTTAACGTTGGTAAAGCAGCTCCCAGTGTGTGGCACATGGGAGGCGGTGACAAAATTGTAGATGGTGTATCATCATCATGGACGTTCGAACTCAGAAGCAGAGGCTGGATCCTGGCCAGCCCAGGCCTCCAGGAGGATTGACCCAGGAGAAGAGGGTTGGCAGGTGAGCAGAGAAGCTGCAGAGAGGCGAAGGGGTGACAGCCAGACAGGGAGAGGGAGGCAGTGCAAGGCCAGGAGACCAACATCCAGAGATACCCAGGAGAAGAGAGGAGGACCTCAGGAGACAGAGCAGGAGGAAGGCCAGCAGGACTCAAGGGTGAGGGCTGGCCAGAGCTGCTGGGTGAAACGCAGGATGTCCCGTTACATCCACAGATCAGATAAACAACGAATCCATTCTTAGCACAAGGGTGTCCCAAATATGGTATAACTTTTTTTTATTGCATGGGACATGTCTATACTAAAGATGTATTCATTCATCCCACATTCCAGTTTGGCTGGGCAGTCCGTGTTTTGACGTGTTAAGTCTGGCAATCCCAGGCCAGAGGCACGGCTGTCCGTCAGGCTTTGACACCAAGGCACTCAGGTGTGGCTACAGACTGCCGAATAGTCCAGTAGCTACAGATCTGGACAGCCAGAGATTGGGAGCAGGAGCGGGGCAGGATTCTTCACTTGGTAAATTTATCCTTTCACAGTTGAGGTCCTATCAATAGCGAATTTCCTTAACTGTAACTAGATATTCACTATTTTTTTTTTGAGTCAGGGTCCCACTCTGTCGCCCAGGCTGGAGTGCAGTGGCACAGTCACAACTCACCACAGCTTCAACCTCCTGGGCTCAAGGAATCCTTCCACCTCAGCCTCCAGAGGAGCTAGGACTACAGGCACGCACTATCACATTCAGCTAATTTTTTAATTTTTTTGTAAAGACGAAATCTTGCTATGTTGCCCAGGCTGGTCTTGAACTCCTGGGCTTAAGCAATCCTCCTGCCTCAGACTCCCAAAGTGCTGGGAGTACAGGTACACACTACCCCACCCAACTATTTAAAAAATTTTTTTGTAGAGATAGGGTCTCACTATGTTGCCCAGGCTGGTCTCAAACACCTGCACTCAAGCAATCCTCTGCCTCGACCTCCATGTTCACCTTCAAAACTTAAATTTGCAGCCCCGCCTTTGAAACTCACCTGTGTAAGCTCAAGGCCGAACAGGGTACATACAGTTCCTACGCTGTGGCTTTTCAGGCTTCCAAGAGCACAAGAGGGGGTAGCTGATATGCCATTCTACCACAGAGGGTCTGGGGAGAAAGCCCCTGTCGCCAACCTGCACCCAGAGGGCCTGTCTCCACCTCGGCCCACAGACAGCCCCATGCATGGAGGGCAGTAGCGATTCCCCTGAATGCAGAGCCCGAAAAGGGCTTTGTCTATATAAAACCAAGCACAGCCCCTGCCTCCGCCCTGAACTGATTAAAAGCTGGAGTCGCTGGCTTTGTTTTGAGAAGTGCCAGGGTTTTATGCTCGAGGTCCCCTTCCCTCCTCACTGTTTCCAGCTGCCGAGGCCCAGGAGAGCTCAGGACCACACACCGCCCAGCCTGCAGAGGCCTGGCGGAGATTAGCCCCTGCGGCAGGGAGGCCCCTTCTCGGCAGGGCAGGGGCAGCCCAAGGGAGCTGAGCTTGGAGAGGGGCATCCAAGAAGAGACCCCCTCCTCCCATCTCTATCTCATCAGAGTCCAGCGTCTCTTCCCCACTATAAGAAGCCCAGGAACAGGTCAGAGACAAGGCACAGAGTTCTGAATGTGATTAAATGTGCCTTCCCTCAGCTTGTTTTTTTTTTTTTTTTTTTTTGAGTAGAGGTTTCACTCTATTGCTCAGACTGCAGTGCGGTGGCATGCTCACAGCTACTGCAGCCTCAACTGCTGGGCTCAGATGATCCTTCCACCTCAGCCTCGAAAAGCTGGGACTATAGGCACACACCACCATGCTAGGCTAATGTTTTGATTTTTTTGTAAAAATGAGATCTTGTTATGTTGCCTGGGCTGGTCTCAAACCCCTGGACCCAAGCAATCCTCCTGCCTCACCTCCCAAAAGTGCTGGGATTGCAGGAGTGAGCCACTGCACCCGGCCAGCTTTTTTTCTTCTTCTTCTTCTTTCTTTTTTTTTTCTTTTTG
>CAUYQG010060928.1:0-41687 GCA_963574415.1 Tarsius wallacei | reverse complement strand
AGAACACTCACAGGGTCAAAGTTGAGGGCTGAAAAATAGACTTTCAGGCAAATGGAAAACAGAAAAAAAAAAAAAACCAGGAGTAGCTATTCTGATATCAGACAAAGCAGATTTCAAACTATCAAAAGCTAAAAATGACATGGAAAAATAATACATAATGATAAAAGGCCCACTACACCAGCGAGAAATATCCATCTTAAACATATCTGCACCCAACACAGGAGTACCAGATTTTATTGAAAAACTACTTAGTAAGCTAAGAGAGGACATTGACTCACACACAATCAAAGTTGGAGACTTAAATATACCCACTAACAGCTCTAGATAGATTACTGAGGTTTAAAAAAAAGGAGATCGGGTATCTTAATTTGATGCCTAAAAAAATGGAATTAGTAGACATCTACAGAGCACTCCACCCAACATCTACAGAATATATATTCAACTCATCAGCACATGGAATGCATCCCAAGATTGACCTCATTCTTAGACATAAATCAAGCATGAACAAATTTCAAAAGATTGAAATAATTTCATGCGTCTTCTCAGATAGCAGTGGAATAAAAATACATATGACTACCAACAAAATCCCTACAAAACACAAAGACATGGACTCTAAACAACATGCTGCTAAACAACTTCTGAGTCAACATAAAAATCAAGACAGAAATAAAAAGATTCCTGGAAACAAATAAAAACAAACAAATCTTATCAGAATCTCTGTGATGCCATGACAGAAGAGTTAGGAGGAATATGCATAGTATTGCACATACACACCAAGAAAACCAAAAGTTCACAAGTAGATAGCCTAATGTCACATCTAATTAAGCTAGAAAGGGAAGATCATCTAAATCCTAGCTTCAGCAGAAGAATCCAGATCACCAAGATAAAATCACAATTGCAAGATACACAAGACAAAATTATTATAATAAAGAATCAAGAAGAAAAAAAGCTGGTTCTTTGAAGAAATAAATAAGATTGTCAGACTTCTTAGCCAGATTGACAAAAAAAAGACAGGAGAAAAAATCCAAATAAACATAATTAGAAACACAAAGGCAAAATCAAAACTGACCCTGAAGAAATTCAAAAGATTATCAGAGATTACTATGAACACCTGTATGAAAATAAACTAGAATCTAAAGAAAATGGGGAACTTTCTGACATCATGCAGCCTCCCAAGGTTGAAACGAGAAGAAACTGAAACTCTAAACAGACCAATAGCAAACCAGGAAATTGACTCAGTCATGAGAAATCTCTCCACCAGAAAAAAAACCCTGGAGCAAATGACTTCCCAGTTGAATTCTATAAGACATACAAGGAGGAGTTTATACCAATCTTACTGAAAGTATTCCAGGTGATTGAAAATGGTGGAATTCTCTCTAACTCATTTTATGAAACTAACATCACAATAATACACAAGCTGGAAAAAGACCTAAAAGGAAAGAGAACTACAGGTCAATCTTCTTGATTAACATAGACATAAAAAATTCTCAACAAGATTCTAGCAAATTGGATCAAACAACACATCTCAAGGATTATCTACCACGACCAGGTGGGCTTTATTCTTGGGATGCAACATTCACATTCAACATTCACAAGACTATAAACATAATTCAGCATATTAGCAGATTTAAAACCAAGAACTACATGATTATATCATTAAATACAGAAAAGCATTCAACAAAATCTGGCATTCCTTTCTGATAAAAACACTTGATCACCTAGGCATAGAAGGAACATTCCTCAAAACATTGCATGCATCTATAATAAACTCACAACCAACATTTTGCTCATCAGGCAGGAGCTGGAAGCATTCCTCCTAAGAACCAGAACAAGACAAGGATGCCCACCCTCACCCTTACTGTTCAACATAGTGCTGAAAGTTCTAGCCAGAGCAATAAGGCAAGAAAAGGAAATCGGGAGTATCCAAATAGGAAAAGAGGAAGTTAAGATCTTCCTCTTTGCAGATGATATACTTCTATACCTTGAGACTCTTAGAGAGTCTGTCAGATGCCTTCTCAGACTGATAAATGACTTTGGTAAAGTCTTAGTTTACAAATTCAATGTGCAAAAGACAATTGTGCTGCTATACTCCAGCAACAGGCAGACAGGGAACCAAATAAAAAGTACAATCCCATTGACAATAGCTACACACAAAAGTGAAATATCTTGGCATCCACTCAACCAGAGAAGTGAAAGACCTTTACAATGAGAACTACAAAACATTGCTCAAAGAAAGCAAGGATGGCCCAAACAAATGGGAAAACGTTCCATGCTCATGAATTGAATGAATCAGTATTGTCAGGATGTCCATGTTACTCAAGGCAGTTTACAGATTCAATGCAATACCCATAGAATTGCCAATATAATTTTTTTTCAGACCTGGAAACAACAATACAGAAGTTCATATGGAAACAGAAAAGAGTACAAATAACCAAAACACTCTTCAGCAAAAGGTACAAAGCTGGAGGTATTACACTTCCAGACTTTAAACTCTATTATAAGTTATAGTAACCAAAACAGCCTGGTATTGGTGCAAGAATAAGCACATAGACCAATGTAAGAGGACAGAGATTTTAGAAGCAAAAAAATAGTATCTTAACCAACTCATCTTCAACAAAGACACAATCACCAATAACAATAACTGGGGAAAGAAGATGATATTTAGCAAATGGTACTGAGAAAACTGGCTGACCACATGCAGAAGAATAAAACTGGACCTCTACCTATCACTGTGTACAAAATCAACTTTAAATGCGTTAAAGTCCTAAGTGTAAAATCTCAAACTATAAGAATCCAAGAGGAAAATGTAGGAAATATCATTATGCACATCAGAGTAGGCAACAAATTCTTGACTATGTCCCCAGAAGCGAATATCATAGAAACTAAGATAGACAAATGTGACCTCATAAAACTGAAAAGCTTTTGGGTGGCAAAATAAACCACCAAGAGAGTGAGGAAACAACCCACAAAATGGGAAAAAAATTCAAAAATTATGCATCTTGACAAGGGCCTAACATCCAGGATCTACAAATAACTTGAAAGAAAAAAAAAAAACCACCCCATTAAAACATGGGCAAAGGACATCAACAGACACTTCTCAAAAAATGACATGCAAGCAGCCAACAAACACATGAAAAATGCTTAGCCTCATTAATCATCAGAGAAATGCAAACCAAAACTACAGTGAGTTAGCACCTAACTTCCTAAGAATGGCTATCATTAATAAGATGCTGGCATGGGTGCAGAGACAAGGGAATGCTTCTACCTTGTTGGTGGGAGTGCAAGCTAGTAAAAACCTCTATAGAAAGCAGTGTGGCACTTCCTACAAGAACTAAAAATTGACCTTTCATATGATCCTTATGATTCCTTTCCTGGAAATATACCCAGAGGAACAGAAATCGTTCTGCAAAAAAGACACCTACAAATGTATATTTATTGCAGCACTATTCACAATAGCAAAAACATGAAACCAACCCCCACTGCCTGTTGGAAGTGCACAGGATAAAGAAAACGTGGTACATACACACAATGGAGTATTACACAGCCATAAAGAAGAACAAAATCATGGACTTCACAGCGACTTGGATGCTTGGAGACCAGCATACTAAGCGAACTATCACAGAAACAAAGATATGAATATTACATGTTCTCACTCACAAGTGAGTGTTGAACATTAGTCACATTAACACAAGAGAGGGATTAGCAGTCACTGGGCACTGCTAGGGGAGGGAGGGAGCAAGGAAGGTAGGGGGCACATGACAACACAAAGGATACTTGGGCCATTACCAAGGGGAGTGACATCCAGTTAGAAGCCCAAACTTCCCCTACATGCAGCCTACTTATGTATTAATTCTTACTTGTACTCTACATTCCTATAATAAAAAATAACAAATAAAATTAAAAAAATAAAATTTTAGCAATGAAAAAACTGCATGGAATAAAATGCAATAGGTCAACACTGTCTTGCAGTCATTCTATTTAGAAACTCTCTTATTTCTTTTCTGAAAGCAGCTAACAACATAATTGCATATTTGATTTGTTTTACTTCATGGTTTCACAGAAAAGGTGAACCAACTTGTAATTTCTGTTTAAATCTGGGTTTCTGGATTCTGAACTAGACAGTACTTCACAATCACACTCTTTAAACAGAGTCTTTTGTTTGGAGTTCAATAGTTCTTTATGGACTCTGTATGGAAAGAAATTTAATTATACATACATACAATATTTTTGTATTAATTTCAGCTTGACACAGGCTAACACATAAATCTTCCCCTAAGTTACATGCTAAAACTTCTGTCTTGGCATACTTTTGAGCTGCAAACCAAAGGGACTCTGCCTTCCAAAAAATTGCTCAAATATTCATTTTTGGACAAATGTGACAAAAAAAACTTTCTCTTTCTCCCCATTCTGTTTTGCTATTTCCTTGTTTTTTTCTTTTTGTGAAATTCAATTGTATCATTTTATTCATCAATTCAGTTTAGTCTGCTTGCTTATGTCACCTCCTGAAGTTATTCTCTGTGCATCCTCCATTCAGACCTATCACTATCTCATAGTCCATGTCTCATTAGCAGAGCACTTACAATTCAGAGATAACTCAGTGGTAAATGAAGTGCCCCAATTATGCTTACAATTACATACTGGAAGAAGAAAATAAAAGCACTATAAAAGCCAAATCAATTTCTTTGTCAGCTATTTGTAGCATGAAGCAGAATAATCAGTTTATATCACCAGTTTTGAATCTAATACACCTGGGTTTGAATCTTGATGATTTTATGCAATAGCTTTGTGATAATGGGTATTTCATTTAATCTTGATGAATCACAGTTTTCTCATATTTCAATGTGAGGTCGAAATACATGCTCCAATGGTTGTTCTGAAGAGCAAATGGCTCAACATATGTAAAATATTGTCACAGAACAAGACAAACAGAAAACACAATACATTATCTCTTTTCTTATTCTTTAATCTCATAATTCAGCAAAGAGTCAATAGTTCTGAATACCTAAAAGTTTATAGATACATGTCTTAATGCTCCATACAATAATAGAAGATTATACTACATGTATGTATCTAATCTATCAAAATTATATTCTTACAGTCTAAGAAAGGGAGAAGAATGTTAGAAATGTTAGAAAGTTTTTAATCAAAATATTAAGGATAAAACTAAGTGTGTCATTGAGGAAACAGGAGAACATTCTTTTTCATATTGTTTAAAAACATGATGGAGAGAGTCACTGATAATATCATCATCAAGACTGACAAGGATCAGGGATTATGTATCTATTGTGGCCCTTTGCCAAGCAACACATAAAGAACTTCACATAAACTCCTGGGGTCTCCTTTCTGGGAGCTTATCTGTCAGTCTATAGGAACAGAAATAAGAGTTGTCTAGCATTTTGCTTGCTTTCCAAAATACCAATCCACCAAAATTTATTTACTCACTTTTTCCCCCAAATAAAAAGAAGTAGGGCACTTGTGAGATCATATGAATCCTGATGAGCAAATACAATGGGCTCAGTTGAGTGTTTCTCAAATTACTGTCCTGAAACACATGATGATAAACAGCAAGTAAAAGTCTTTTTGCTCAGGTTTCTTTACTGCAGTCATTCTAAGAGTCATTTGCTTGATAACAAACTCTTCTATAGCAGAATATGCAGTGTCACCAAATCTCATTTAACCATAAAATGAGTATTTTAAGGATTGCAGTTTAATGCCCTTGAAGACTACTTGAGGAAGCATTATATGAGAGATACTAGCTTATTTGTAAAACAAAATCCTCTGAAGCTAACAAAATCCACTAATAATAATTCCCTTGTGTAAAAATATCAACTAGTATTTGTCAAACTACCTTGGGGGAAGAAATGGAGAAATAAAACGCAAAAGAGAGGAAAGAAACAAGGAATGAAAAAGGTAAAATAGAAAGAAATGAAGGGAAGGGGAATGGGACTGGCAGTTGAGGGAAACTGCTGGGGGTGGGGAGCATGGTGGGGCACACCTCATCAACAAGGGTACCTGCATAATGAACATTTTTATACCTAACCCTGAATTGTACTACACATCTTTTAAATAAAAAATTTTAAAGCTAAAAAAAAAAATGCAGTAAAGAAGGAATGGGAGACAAAATTCGATCTAATTGGTTAAAGAGATGATATCTACATTAAGAATTACCTTTTTAAAAAAAATTGAAGGTTTATGTGGAAAAGGTTTACAGTTATAGGTTCAACCAACTGCTCTACTGTCTACCACAACTCTAGATATTCAGTGAAAATCCATAAATGATTCATAAAAATATCTTTCTCGTTACAAATGACCGACCCTGTTCATGTTATAACTGCTTACATGCAGTCTTCTTACACTGGGTGATGGAAATAAATCAAATGCAAAGAAAAAAGAATAACACTAAATGAAATAGAAGTATTAGTACTAACTCTTTTCCCTATTTTTCACAAAAACACAATAAGCCATTACATTTGACTTCTTTTATGGTTTCTCTGTCTTAAAGACAACAAATGGATATATTAAGCCCTTTCCTCTTACCCTTAAAAAGGTGCAAACATTTAAAAAGAAAAAAAGAAAAAGAAAAACAGAGTTTCCAAATTTTAAAAGTGACATTGACTAAATAGCACTTTTAAGTTAAAGGTTACTGAGCTGCTATCTCTGGCTTCAACGATAAAAGTTTTTCAAACCTATTGGCCTCCGCTGGTTGCTGTAGTTTCACTTTAGGAGCAAAATTAAAGGTGGTAGTAAATGAAAAGTATTAGATTTTTTTGTTGTTCAAACTGATGGGAATGTTTTTTTCAGATCCACATTTTAGTGCATTTAATCAATAGTTGTAGTATATTTTCCTGAATTTTATTTTTAGGCAGAAAATGTTTAGGAGTTTGACTTTGGTCTGACAGCTAAAATGCATTTGAAAACCTACAGGGTTAGATGGTATCTTCACAGTAATGTTCAAACCTAATATTTAAAGTCCTGCAGATGTTCATAAGATGAAATCATGATAAATCTTCACAACTCTTCAAAGAATTGAATTGAATGTTTTAAGGAATTAGAGTGGGCTAAAGAAATGTGTATCTATACTGTTACAAAATGGTGACCAGTTGTAACAAATTATATTTGCATTTAATAAAATCTGTGTGTGTGTGTGTTTTTTTCCCAAATAAGGATCTTGTCCACATGTTAAAGGTTGAAAAGGGCATTATTAGAATTTCAAAAGTAATGCATCATGTGATGGATTCTAAATATGTTCCTGTTCTTCATCACAGCATTCATTCTTTATCTATCTATATTGATCATTATCAACATGTTGCTTTTGAGAAGTATATCACATACCATAAATATCTATAAAATTGACTATCTCATATTGGTACAAAAATCACCGTTTAAAAATCACTATCATATCGCATTTTCTATATCAGAAAATACACTTATAATAACAAACACGTGACTAAATGTTTTGATAATCTCTCTCCAAACAGATATTTGCAGTGTTCGCTTTTAAGCAAATATTGGCATAGTTCACCAATTCTCCACAAAAAGGCAAGAAATTCTTTAAAGAAATGATTCCTACTTACGAAATAATAATTTTAAGCAAGGCAATAAAATTTTTTTCTCTTCAACAATTTTTAATCGTATTTTTACTACTTTCAAGTTAAATACTAGTAAAATCATGCATAGTTTATATTACATAAACCATTATTTCATGTGCATTAATTTATTCCAATAAGGAAATTGTTTTTATTTATTTATTTATTTATTTTAAATTTTATTGTATTATTATTTTTTTAGTTGGAGTCTCACTCTGTCGCCCAGACTGGAGTGCAGTAGCACGCTCCCGGCCACCACAGCCTCGACCTGCTGGGCTCCAGGGATCCTTCCGCCTCAGCCTTCCAAGTAGCCAGAACTACAGGCGCGTGCTACCATGTCTGGCTAATTTTTTTGATTTATTGTAGAGATGAGGTCTCCCAAGTTGCCTGAGTGGATCTCAAACCCACAGGCAATCCACTCACCTTGGCCTCCCAAAGTGCTGGGATTATAAGCTGAGCCACCGAGCCCGGTCAGGAAATTGTTTTTAATATACAGTTGTAGACTATTGAGACCATGCTGCTTCTGGAATGTTCTGTGGGCTTCATTTTCAAAGTTTAGCACCAAAATTCGTATATGTAGTTTCCAGAAGAGTGTCAAAAGGAATTTCTCTGGATGCATCCTGCTGGATTTTAGAAACTGCTTGATTTCAGAAGTCATAGTGTGCTACTAACCAGAGGTGAACTGCCCAGTGTGTTTCACAGTCTACAAAAGTCTCTTGCCCAGTTGCAGGATCCATTTCTCAGTTGGAGGTCACTAGCCCTTCTCCTGGTGAATAGAATCCTAGCCACAAGGCAGTTTCTCCAGAAAAGATGGTTGGAGCATCACAAAAATATGGTTTCTAGGCAAAATGTTCAGTTCTGCTTAAGAGGATAATAGAGTAGCAGCAGGATATAGAAATTGCAGTGTTTGGATATAATACAAATATCCGAATTTTAGTTTTAGTTATGCTAGTTACTAACTATATGACTTTGAAGTAGTTAATTCCATTTTATCAGACTCAGTTTACCCAACGAGTAAATGGGGAAAATGATGCAGAATTGGGGCAAAGACTAGATGATATAATGTGCTTAGCATAAAATAGACATTTAGTTCAGAAGACAGTTTAGTAGTTATGCAAATAATAACTATTTTAGAAACAGAATAATAAAAAAGTTAACAAAAACACCAAACTCAAATAGGTGGTGATTTTAAATCTCTAATAAATGTGTTTGTTCTTCCTGATCAGTGTCTCATAGTTCTGCTCTGCTCATTCATATAATATATAGTATACCATTTTTGAAATATTAGGTATATTCTATTTTGCAATTTTGTATTATTTAGTGATTACTTGTCAGCTTAAATGTTAATTTATTTTAGTTATATGGCAATAAAGGACTAAATTGATCTCTTCATTAACGAAAAATAGTATTTTGTCAGGGTTACTTCAACAACTTGGAAGTATGCTAAGGTTTTGAAACCATCACAGAGCATCATTTTTAAGCATTCCCCAAGATGTCATCACATATGGTTATTCATCACCACATCCCTGAGCATGTCAAATTTTATTAGTGTGACATGATGGAATGTGACAGGACAGACACTATTGAGCCTGATTTATTGCACACAGGTAGACGTAAAGTGTAAACAAAGATATCTAGTGAAGCATTGTCTCAAAATACAGTTGCCAAAATTATAGGTTTTTTCTAAGCCACATTAAACTAGAATAATTAACTATTAATTAAAGACTATTTTTGAAATATATTTAACTAAAGGAATATTCTGAAGGACAAGGCTTGCCCTGGAATTACTATTGTTCAAAGGCATCAAGGTTAAGAGAGAGAGTGATGGGTAAATATGCATGTCACAACATCATTCTGCACACACAAATGGTCTCATATCATCACTCAGCTAGATAGAAATAGCTTCACACCACATATTACTATGATATGATTGTTCTTTTCTTTGGATTCTCAATGGTCATGTAGGAAGAATGACTGTCTGAAGAACTGTTCATATTTTATATTCTCTAAATTGGTCCCCATTATTTAACCTTCTCTAAGCTAACACAGAATTGTAGACCATAGATTGAGAGTTATTATTCTAACTTTAGTGTTTACTTCTTGAACAATCATTGAGCAGGAGCTTTGTAAGTATTTTATTTCAAGTTAGTGAGCAAAATGCTATGCCTATAGTTAAAGATTTTCTGGTAAGAAAGTGCTCATTTATGGAAGATTAGCAGATGTTGACTCATAAAGTTAGTGAAGATCACTGAGGGTTTATTATAATAGGAGTCATCATTTAATACTTGCCACTCTATATTCTGTGCTTTACCTCCATCATCTCCTTTAATTCTTACCACTGTCTGTGGCATTTAAATAAATTCACATTTTACATGTGAAGTAACAGGGCTTAGCCTGATTACATATGTGTGCAAGATCACAGATCTAGAAAATGCTGAAGTCAGGTGTGAATCCAGCTCTATCCACCCCAAAGGCCTTGCTCAGTTTACTCTGTTAATAGGCCTCTTTCACATTATAGAAGTCTGTGAACCAAAGGGATTTCCAATTATTGGAAGTTCTTTGAGTTTCATTTGATACTAGTCCAAACCAGTTCCAGATTTAGGTTGGAAATTAAGGTAGATTTAGCTTGTAGATTTGAATGAAAGACTAAGCGATTAATGGAATTTATCTTTTATTTGACAGACACTCATTAATGTTCTTTTTTGTGTAAGGTACCATTCTACAGACAGGGAATAGAGAGATGGCTAAGTGTATCCATTCCTCTTGAGGTACTGGGGAACTTCTGGAACATTATCTTCAGGGTAACAACTCAAAAATTTATAGTATAATCGAGGAATATAAGTTCAAGTATTTAAAACTTCCTCAATGATTCTCGGAACCGGCAAGTTTGGAAACAATCTCTGTATTATATGATATGACAAATATTTTCTTAAAGGGTTGATGTTCACAGCAAAAAGTGATTAAATTTTTGTTGATGATTTTAGTAAATGAATCACAGAGAAGGGACATTTGAACGGAGTCTTGAAAATTTTGACAGATGGAGAAAGGTATATGCAAACTGGCAGAGGATATTTTTAAAAGACAGAAAGTGTCAAGACATGAAGAATGAAAGTTCAGGCTGGACAAAAGAAGTAAGAAGTGCAGAAGGTAAATTTACGAAAAGGTTTGGGGCCATTTTATGAAAAAATGTATATGCCTTAATAAGTATAAACTATAATTCATTGGAAAATAACTAGGCATTTTAAGCAAGACGATGAGAGTTGTATTCTAAGTTGATGGAGGTTAGGGAAAAATTAGAGTAAGTGAGAGTGGAGCAAAGACACCAGTTAGAAGTTCAGAGTTATAATCAAGGTCAGGGAAGGTGAGAAGAAACTGACATGCTGGTCCTGAGGATGGAAAAGAAATATTTCAGAGATTAAGCGACAAGGCTTGGTGATAGAATGGGTCTGGAAGGCTAAGAGGGAAAGAGGACTAAAATGTAACTATGAGATTTTCAGCTGGGAAGATTATACGGAGGACAGTGTCATTAATTTAAAGATAATGCAGTCTGATTATTTGCTTTAGCGAGAAGAGAAAGTCAGTGACAAACATTTTAATTGAAGAATTTGAGAACATTTGATAGATGTTTGAAGTAGAGTACTGAGCTGAAAAAAGAGTTTGAGGCTAGAGTCAAGAAAGTGAGGCAAACCAGAATCAGGCTATGAGGTTGTTGAGACGCATTCCTTTGTGAAGACTCAGTTTAAGGTTAGGGTTAAGTTAGGTTAGTTGCTATGAGAAGAATAGCCCTTAGGAGGCTTTCTGAGATTAACACATATATTCCAAAGCGCTGAAAAAAATAAGCTATTAATTTTTATAAATTGCATTTTATGCTGTTTATCCTAAGCATATTTGAGCAAAGAAAATATTCACAGTATCAACTTTCAGTATATTTTCCAATTATTTTGGGACTTTTTTTGAAGGGAATTTTTCAAATCAAACCTTTCTTGTGTATTCTTGGCACAGTATCCCAGCACAGGTTACAGTCACACACCTGACTTGCTTTTTACCTTCTCTACATAAGTGTACATAAACTAAAGACAAGATAGAAAAATGTTTGAACCAGTCACTAGAGAAAGATTAGGCTTATGTTCCTTCCATAGACTTAATTTATGAGTTTATTTTCAAAGCGAGGCGTACTTGAGTAGTTGTGTGAAGTACAATGTGGTTAAGTCTAAAAAATCTGATGTTCATCTACACATAATCTATTGTGCATCACCTTGTAACTTGTTCAGGTTGAATGGTCAACATCAGTTCAGCAGTAAACTTAGAATTAAACTTTTGTGGTCCTAGCATGATTATAAAGCTGTGCTTACTTCATTACACACTGTCTTTCAAATACTGATTTTTGTACTTAAAAATCTTTTTATTGAGCCTCAGGAATATTCTACTCCTCTTTATAATAAAATTCACTTTTAGACTAACTTTTCAAAATTCAGAGAAAGATTACTGCCCAAGATAATTAGCCCACTGTGATTAATGAATTCTTTTCAAAACTGCAGCCACTAGAATAGAAACCAGATCACTTTTATAATATCAAAGAATGCAACTATGAAAAGAATTTACTATTTATCACTTTTGAACCAACCGTGTTGCCCATCAAAGCTGGACTGGATTAAGAAAATGTGGGATATATACACAATGGAATATTATGCAGCCATAAAGAAGGACAAATATATGGACTCTGCAGCAAATTGGATGGATTTGGAGTCGATCATACTCAGTGATTTATCACAAAAACAAAGAACTGAGTTCCATATGTTCTCACCCATAAGGTGACCTTGAACAATTATAATGCTATAAGAAAGCGATTGGCAGTAGTGGAAAACTGTCAGGGGAAGGGGGGCTGGGACTGGCAACTGGGGAAAACTGCTAGGGGAGGGAGGGGCACACCTCATCAACAAGGGTACCTGCATGATCATTGTTTGTATTCCTAACCCTGAATTGTACCCTACATCTTTATAATAAATAAATAATATTTTTTTAAAAAAGAAACTGGAACTTAAATAAAAAGAAAAAAATCGAATGTCCTATTATATTAGTAGATGACAATATGTTCATCAAAGATGTGTCCTAGTACATGTTTTACAACTTATAAAAAGAAAAAAGACAACTACAACAATTAAAAGCTTTTTCACTAATTGTGGATGAAAAGTGAGAGTTGAGAAAGATAAATCACTAATTATCTTAGGAGATCTTGACACTTTCTTTTGATTAAATAAGATGTGTTAATTAATTTGCATTTCTGATAACCAGATTTTGGTTTAAAGTGACTTGAATAAAGTGAAGAACAAGAGAGATTTTGAACTTGACTCTGTCCAACCTAAATGGTATTCTATGTTTATAGGGAGCTAACCTAGGCACTCATTTTCAGCAATTCATACTTCATTTATGTCTTGTCCTTGACTTAAATATAAACAACATAACCAGGAGACAGCCTGTCCCATAAAAGTTTTTTTTCTGCATCTGTGCCCGTCTCAGGTAGATGAGGGTGATTAGAATGCCAGGTGTGTTGGAGAGGAAGGGAAAATAAGAAGGGTAGAACCCACAATTACTTCTTCCTCTTCCCTCCTATCTCACTGGTTTTCAGATTTTGAGTCTTTCTCATTGCAGCAATTAAGTGCTCAGTAATTGCCATCTTTGGAGAAGCAAGGCAAGAAACAATTACTTGAGCCTATTTTAACCTTGGGAGATGTAAGTCTTTGGGTACGTAGGTACTATCATTTACAACTCTGTAATTTTTTCCAAATGTAGAGATTATTTCAAAACAAAATATATTTCTTTAATTATTTGTTTAAGAGAAATGGTGAGAACTAATAAATAAACTAATAATAATAATAGAAATATCTCCAGAGGAGATAGGCTTCTACAAAGATACAGGATGAAAAAAAGAGTCATGTTTTTTAAACACCTATTATGTTCCCAGCATTTTCATACACATTATGCTTCCAGCAATGTTCATAAGTCTGTTTTAGTATTCTCATTTTGTAGCTGTAAAATGGATTATTAGAGAGAATTGTAATGTCAATTTACACAATTGGCAAACATCCTCCAATATTTCAAAGTCTGGTTCTTCTGCAGATATTATACTGCATCTTATCAAAGAAATGTCATTTCTCATTTATTCTCTTTATCTTTATTCCCTCATTATAAAACTATATTTCAAATACTTCCTATATATAGGCACATTGGGGTTCACAAAAATGAAAAACATGACTTCTGTCCACAAGGACAGACTATAATTTAGGAGAGGATTCAGGCAAATGAAGAAACAGATGAAATACAATATAGAGGCTACAATGAAAGTAACACTGAAGTACAGCTTGGGAATATATGGGAGAGTAAGTTCCTCCTGAGAAAGAAGAGGTGAAGATAGTTTTTAGAAAATGCAAGGTTTAATGAAGAACTGGGAAGAAAAAAGCAGGTGGTCATAATCAGAGGAAGGCATTCTAGGCTAATATCATAGAAAGGGTAATGCCATAAAGACACAAGAGAATCTGCTATGTTTTTAAAAACTGTGAGGGATCCAGAATGGTTGGAGTTCAGACTGTGAGGTGGGGCAGAGCGAGCATAAAGTACACAGCCAGAGACTGAATGCCCCACATCCTGGGATACAGGGTTGATTCAGGAGAAAATGGGAGACAACAATGGACAAGAACAAAATCACGTTTGCATTTTAGAAGCTTCCACTGTCAGCAGACTGGAGAGCAGATCTGAAGATATATGGCTCTAAACTGAGAGACCAAGTAGGAGTCCATTTTAATTACCCAGGTGACAGATGGTGAAATATTGAACCAAGAGAGCAGTATAGTTTTTTGAGGTGAGAGATCAGATATTAGGTATGGGAAGTCACAACATTTACAAAATTAGTGGCTTTTTTAATGTGGAACATTCGGCAAAGCCTGGGTTTACTTGCTACTTTCTGGTTGGATGATCAAATGGATGTGTTAGATTTATTCAATATGAAGTAACATGGACCAGTTAGAGATACTAAGTATAACCTCCAAGAAAGAAATCTGACACAACTTATCAGCAAATAGGTGGTGTTTGAAGATATAAGGGTAGAGGAGGTGACACTGGAGGAAACATGTAAAGTAAGAAGATAAATGGATTTTTAAAAATAGAATAATTTTTAAAAGGTAATGTGGAAGACTAGAGAATATAAGCAAAGAAAAACAAAACAAAACAAAGGTAAGAGAAGGTATCTCAGCATCTATGGAGAAAATCTTTCACAGAAAATGTAATAATCTACTATTTCAAGCACCCAATGAAGTCAAATAACTTCAATCAGAAGAAGGAAGTTGTATGTAACTAATTGTTTCATTGCCATCACTGAAGTTCTTTAATAGAACAGACTCAGAAGACAGATATATGTAAAAACTAAAAGACAAAGAACTAAAGCAGTTATTTGAGAAAGCAGTTAACTTCTTCCATGGACCTAGTCCTGGGTTTATTTCTAGTTTATCATGATCTTTTGCATTGTGAGAAACTGAAATGTTGTACTTTCCTTTGTTATTATTTCTAGTAGTGAAAAGCCTTATTATATCTCTAGGGACTAATACACAGGCTTCAGACATTCTTTTCTGCTCTCAGAGAAAGTCAAAAGTATAACTCTATTTAGAAAAAGAAAATAGAACAATAACAATATTGTTATTAAAGAACTGGTATCAGAAAAATAAACAGATTCACTAGCCTTGGCCTTCACAAGAAGGGAACACGGAGACAGAGATGTCCAGGAGCCAACTCAGAATCAACACATTGCCCTGGAAGTTGAAGCTCCTCTTTCTTTCCTTTTTGTGATTTCTGTTGATTTCAATTCTTCTAGAACCCAAGACACTTTTTCTCATTATTCTTTCCTCACTCCTCCCCAATGCTTCATTGTATTAGAGCTGTTGAGCCAGACCATCTTACTAGTGTTCTCCCTAGGTTTCAAACAGTCAAACAAAAAAAAAGGACTCAGATCACACCTTGCATTCACACTGAAGATAATATACAAAGATATAATATTTGTAAAAAGGTATGCTTTTGAGTTCTAGCTTATAACAATATTAAAATGATTTATAATCCTCATTTGACAAGAAACATTTTAAGTTTGGGGTTAATCTATTTTTTTTTTTTTGCATTCTCCCATGGATGAAATCCAAAATGTTTAAAGACAAAGGCAGGATAGGCAAAGGCTGATCAGAACAGGTGAGCAAGGATCTGGAGCAGACTCCAGACTTCATATCCTAACGGGGTTTGTCATTTGAATATCAGCCCAGAGTTTGCATAGGGTATACACAAAGCAGTCAATCAGCGGAAGTAGCAATTTAGACTTAACTATGGAACAAGAAAATACTGAGGATAATTTACCTGTGTTGATATTAAAACAAGAAGATGAGTAACTATATCTTGTATTTTTTAATTACTGCTTTTTTGTTGAAAAAATTATGTATGTTTATGACAAAAATTCAAGCAATAAAAAGATTGAATAAAGTTTTAAATCACTTAAAACTGATAAATAAATATCTTTTAAAATGTGTGAATATTATTTTAGACACCTTTTTCTGCACGTGCACAAATAGGATGCGTAATGCGCTTAAGATTGGATCATATTCTTACACAATTTTTAATAAAAATATTTTAATTTTACTTTAATTTAACAGTAAAAAAGAAAAATAAAGCTGAAGAAATTGCTTAAATTCAGACATTTATTTTCTTTATAATATCTGTGAGTTCCTAAAATATCTTTCTAAAGTAAAAATACGTATCTTGAAAAGCAAATTGGTAGTTTAAAGAAAACTAAATTATATTCACGCCCCACACATTTATACAAATTTTTTAAAAGTGTTATAGTTTGAAACACATCTACTTGACTTTTTCCTATGAAAGGTAAGGAAATTAGCTTTCTTATCACAGTTAAAATAGATTGAAAAATATAAATAAAATATAGGAAGCCAAATCTATATAAACAATAGTGCATAATGACCAACTTGGGTTAATACCAGAAATTCCAGTATAATTTAACATTTATACTTCCACGAGAGTAATTCATATGTTAACAGATTTTGTTTACAAAGAGACAGAGAAAACAAGAACAAAAAGATTACCAAATTTTATGCAAAAAATCAATAATATTCAACACCCATACAAGACTAAATAAAACAGGGAAACAAATAACCCATACCTGCACCTTATGATGTGACCCTTAGTATTCCTCCTAGGGAGATAGATCTTAGCCCATGAGTGTGAATTCTCACACATCCTCATCTCCCCCCACCCATTACCGTTGCCTCGGATCTATAGCTAATCAAAGGCTCTTTAAACTCTTAGGGTGGTGGCACTTAACTTTTGGGAAAACTACTTCTTGCAGGAGATCTGAAGAGGTTTACTTAGATGTTCATTCTCAAAAATTTTGTTCTATGTTCCTGAACACTTAACAGTTTTTGCATTTTATAGTAAATATATTTACCATTTACAGTCAGAAATAGAATTTATGAATGATAACACTTGACAGCAGTAATCATGAAAAACACCTGTAGTCTCTCTTCTTATTGAAACAAGTTATTTTCTGTGAGTTCAATTCTAATTGATAATTAAATCATGAATTGACCACAGGTTTTAATGTCTACCACTCTCATTTGTAGATCATAAAAAGTGTCTCAGAATCATATGGAAATCAATGGATGTTGGTGGTAATGACATATCAGATTATTAAGTAAACTGATAAAATAAGTTGCATCAAGAAGTTTCTAATAAAAATAAAAGCAATAGAGTTCCTATTTAGATTTTGCTAATAATGATATAACTTTCAAGGGTCAAGCAATGTTACATTTTGTTTCCCCCAAATTCCTAGCAGAACATCAATTGTAGTACTCCACATTTCAGACTTTGTGGTGTCTGGAAAGGGATAGATTTAATAGGTTTGCTTCCTTTAAATTACTTTGAACAAAATAAATGAAAAATAATCATATTTTTATAATCTAACAATTTGATTTTCAAACTTCCTTTTCTCTCTTAAGTGTCTTTTCTCTCTTAAGTGTCTACTGTATTATATGCTGTAGCAGCTTAACTATTTCTGATGTACTAAGTTAAATCTTATTTTTAATAATCTTGCCTCTTTAGACTAATTACACTTTAAGCACAAAGTCCAATTCTTCAAGTGCTTAAGGTCTGCACTAATTGTTGACATAGAAACTTATTGAATAACATTTAAAGGCCTCACAATATTCACGCATTATCCAAAGAGCCAACCATGCCCTCTGGGAAAGGTTGTCCCCTCAGAAAGCCTCAACAAAGCTCTGTCTTTCCTCCTCCAATGCTTCTCACCATTCATATTAACTCTTTTCTCACTTTCTCATTTTGTCCATGGGGGAAGCACTTCACTTACCAACCATATCTATTACTTAGCAGTGACCCAATATGGAAACATAATTTTAAGGTGGAAGGGATGTTGGAGGGATCTATGACCTCTATAAATCTTAAATCTTTTAAATACTCTTAAAATCCTTGTATTTTCCAGATAATATGGGATGCAGAGAGGGTGAAGTGATGTACCTAAGTGCAGAGATTTAATCAAGGCAAAAACATGTCTTGATATAAGCAGGCAGATTTCCAGTCTCATGCTTTTTCTAACATGACAGCGTTTTTCTAAGTGTCTGCTCTAGAATATCTGAAAGAGAATCGATGTATATGCTTATACATTTGTAGCTGCCTAGGCTTCAACATAGAATTAAGTTTCCCAGCGGTGCAACGATCATCACTACAGTAGTTCCCCTTTATCCATGGAGGATACCTTGCAAGACCTCAGTGAAGGCCTAAGACTTCACATAGTACTGAACCTCAATATACACCATTTTTTTTTTTTTTTTTGCTCTGGTAATCTAGAGTAGGAGACCCTAATCCCTGGGCCACAGATAGCAGTGAAGCTGGACTGCACAGCAGAAGGTGAGAGGTGAGTGGCAGGCATGCAGAGCTCTGCTTTCTGTCAGATCAGCAGTGGCATCAGATTCTCATAGGCGTGCGAACCCTATTGTGAACTGCCCATGCGAGAGATCTAGGTTGTTCACTCCTTAAGAGAATCTAATGCCTGATGAGCCCCCGCTACCCTCCCTGGTCCATGGCAAAATTGTCCTGCAAAAAACCAGTCCCTGATGCCAAAATGATTGAGGACTGCTGACCTAGAGGGCCCCTAAAGGGCTCTTGGGCAAGTAGTGAATAAATCATAGACAGACTGTACAAACAGATGATTCATGTCCTGGCAGTTTGGAGAGGGTTGTGCAATATTTCATCAGGTTACTAAGAATGGTATGCAATTTAAAACTTATGAATTGTTTATTTCTAGAATTTCCATTTAATATTTTCAGACCAAGTTTGACTGCAAGGAACTGCAACTGTGGAAAGTGAATCCTGGATAAGAGGGACTACTACATTCAAAATCTTTAACAATCATTGTGGCATAGATTTGGACCAATCAGGATGGAACCAAGTCTATTTCTAACAAATCTGGCCCTAAAGAAGACTAAGTGTTGAGTTAAACTCTCAGCAACAAATGTGTGGCAGTGGTATTACTGGGCAAATGTCAGTAATTTCTTCATGTAAATTTGAGAACCACCACACAATCTCCTTTCTCTTGCCAATTTGGCATACCAAAATAAAGATTTACCATTTGCTTCATTGCACAATTTCACCACATGAATTTTTAGTAGAGTGAAGTCTCCAGAGATAAAGTACTTAAAATGAAAACCAAATTGAGAATATATTCACTATATGTTTAAGTAATAAAATTCTTATCTCATGTTGTAGATAATGACTATACTGACATTAAGATTTGAAAAGTTGGCTGGGCAAGGTGGCTCACACCTGTAATTCTAGCACTTTGGAAGGCTGAGGTGAGAGGATTGCCTGAACTCACGAGCCCAGCCTGGGCAACTTGGGGAGACCTCATTTTTACAATAAATCAAAAAATTAGCTGAGCATGGTGGCACATGCCTGTAGTTCCAACTACTTGGAAAGCTGAAGCAGAAGGATCACCTGAACCCAGCAAGTTGAGGCTGTGGTGACTGTCAGCAGCGTGCCACTGCACTCCAGCCTGGGCTACAGAATGAGACTTTACCTCAGAAAAAAAAAAAAAAAGATTTGAAAAGTGCCTTGGCATTTTTGCCGTAACGTAGTTGAGGAGCTAGAAATGCCTGTGTATGTTCATTCACTGCATAGCTAATTATTTACAAAGAAGCAAAATAATAACTATATTTGGTAATAGTAATTCATTGTCAGTTTTATAAATACTATAATGTTGGTTAACATATGATAACTATCATTAATCTTAAAGGAATGACAGATTTATGACTTTCTTTATATAAGATTTTAAAAATTGAAATTTTTGATCAACGCCTTGTAGCTTTTATTTAGAATGGACTCTACTCACAAAGACAGGACAAATATATTCATGACTGACAGCTCAAATTCCGTTCTTTCAGGTTTGTTTTCCTAGGAAGCCCTTGAGAAATTGATTTAAAATACTGAATGGGAATTCAGTGAATAGACACTAAAAATTTACAATGGACAAATAAGATGTGACCCATCTCAGAGAACAAAATGAAAGGATCGTGCAGTAAGGTCAGTGAAGCTGACTTCAATTTCTGCTGGGTAGTAACCTTCTGATGCCTTCTTCTACTGAGTGACAAGATAAGGAGACAGAGGCGAAAAACCAGTCTAAGTCTCCAGGGCAGGAACTCTGAGAGTTTTCCAAAGAAGCCCTGGGAGTGACTCAGAAGAGCAACATAATTCTCATAGGCATCTGTCAATCTGATTGTTTGTGGTTAGGTTTTTAAAGGCAATAGCAGAGAGAAAGAGAGTGAAAATTTAGATTTTTTTTTAGAACAAAGATATTCATCAGAGAGTGGAAAAGATTGAAGTGAATTCCCATAAGGAACTATTCAACAGATGTAGGCAGTACAACATAATTTATGTGATTCTTTTAGGTATTCTCTATCTGGCATGATGGTCTGTGGTATGTGATTATTCAAAGTTGTATTCACAAACCTCTTAAGTGACTACATTTCAACAGCAGAAGTATTCCTTGGTAAATCAGGTTTTTTTGATTTATTTAGAGAAAATATTGATTTAAATTTTAAATTAGTTTTGCTTTTCTCAGCTGACCACTTATATTAATATTTTTAAATGGATAACAATATTTTGAAATTACTTCAAGTGGTATAAGCCATATTTTTCTGTGTTTATAGTGAGAGTTAAAAGTAAAACACAAATAGAATAAGACTGAATTTTCCAGGGGAGTAATTACCTGGCCTATTTTTCTTTCCTTTCATGCTCATATACTCTTATTTTCTATCTGAATACTAGAAGTATCTAGAAGCCACAGTGTACCTGATAATACAATATACACTGGTAATGTTTTTACCAGCAACTAGTATAATTGAATAATAATAGGTAACAATAACTAACATTTTTTGGAAAAGTACCATGTGTAAGGGGCTCTGCAAAGCATTACACAAGGACTACCTTAACCATGTATACAATCCTAAGGTATAGATAGCATATGTCAATTGTGCAGATAGGAAAATTTAAATTTAGAAAGGTTAAGCGACTTGTCCAAGATTACAGGTATAAAAAATAGCAAAGCTGGCATATGAATCTACATCAAAATGACTCCTGAGCATATTCTCTTTACTCTCTGTATTTTCTCTTGTAATATGTATGAAAAATAATGTAATAATTGCTACTTACTGCATGCAATAATTTTAAAAACAATTTAATTTAACATGGCATTTTTCAGTAATATTAGATTACTTTTTATATTATCTGCTAACATTTGTTAGTCAGAAAGCAATACAAGTTCAAGATGAGAAAAGAGATCTTTATCATCACTTTATTGCCCCAAAAAACAATAGGGGCTAGTTTTTCTCTCCAATATCTGGGTTAAAGATTCAGGGGATAATTGATCAAGGGTTTGAAATATGTACACGGTGTGCCTGTAATATCACAGACATTTTTAAGGACTTCTTATAGAATCACTTTGTGGGCATTAATTTTTCATAGTTTAAATGTTTGCACATTAAAAACTTTGATTATATTGTTTAACTTTAACACTTTTAATTAATTTACACAGAGTTCCTTTTATCCAAGTTAAATCGAGCCACAGAATACATATCTATCCTGCTTACGGTTACTTTGACTATTTTGGTTTTCTTAGTTTCAAAACTGCAGGAACTTCTGAAGTATTTTAAGGTTAATCATTTTGAAAATTTTCTATGTATGTGAAAGATTTTAGGGAAAAAATAGACTGATATCTGAATGGCTCTATTATACCCGAATGGCTTATTTTTGTAAGTCTACAGAATCTCTGCAGGGAAAATAACTCCAGCTTGTCAATTACACCCACTGTTGGATTTTAAATTTATTACATTTAGATAACTCATAATTTCAATGAAACGATTCCTACAAATTCATGATTATCAGTTTCTATAGATGTGCTCATTATCCCCAGATTTAGATTAATGTCACATTCTAATAATGCTTATAAGTAATTCTTTAGTTTTACGGGCATGTATTATTACATCTTACAAAATGGGCTTAAGCTGTAAGATCTCTTTTCTGTCTCATTACTAACAACTGTTCATTGATTATCTTCATCATCTTCTGAGTGCTTAAATTTACAAAAAAAAAAAAAAGTGGATTCCCATCAATATCTCTGACCACATATTGATGTTTACAGATGTTCCATGGTAATAATGTTTCTAGGGAATGATGGCTTAATGTTTCCCAGTTGGAAAGTAATGAGTTTAAACATCATTTGGAAGCTCAATGATCTCTTTATTTGGAGAGTGATTCAGAGCATGCTGAAGATGTCAGTTCATTTTGGTATCATGCCAGAAAGTTTTTGAGAGTGGCTCTTGCAGCACAAAATTCAGGAAATAAATGAACAATATCTCCTAATTCTGTATATTTAAAATTAAAGGTTAAGAATATATAGAGAGATATATATACACAAATATATATATTTAAATTTCATAACCTAAGCTTTATAGGACTAATTAAAAATAAGAAAAGAGAATTTATCCTCTGGATTAGTGCAGTGGTCCAGAATCATTTATAATGAATGTCTATGAACAATTTAGAGAAGGAAACACGTCTTTTTCAATATCCCTGCTCACTAACATGGAACATACGGTCTGATCCACAATGGGAAAAAAGTATATGTTTGTGGAAACGTGTATTAGATTGATTGTAATTTATGACCTTTTTAAAGATTACAATTGACTTATAAAGAATAAACCATTATATAAAAAATATGATAATTTTAAAGTACTGAATAATTTTAGAATTAGAAAACCAAAGAATTGATTGAATCTGTTCCTGTCTAACATAATACTGGATACATAGTAAATGTAAAGTAAATTTCTAATGCATAAATGCATCCGTTCATTAAAGTAATAATAATCTCAATATTTGAAATATCTCTATTTTGAGTTATTGTTTTTATTTGTGACCAAACCTTTTATTCTTCAAATAATTATCTTACCAAGATATAGCTATGGATTTATTTCTGACTCCTGAAATGTGTTCACTTGATAAATATGAATAATTGGTCCTTTTATGTCTTTCAGTTATCAGTTCATTGGAAACTGTTTTTGAAATATTAAATACATAAGTATGTATAATTTGATTTAATTCAGTAAAACTGCATTGTCATTTTAGACTACAGAATATTCTTTTTGTAGTTTATTTACTCCAGTTTTTATATTTTATTTTTAATTGACAAATAATAGTTGCATATATTTATGACAATGTGATATTCTGAATATATGCTTACACTGTGAAATGATTAAATCAAACTAATTAACAAATCTATCACCTCATGTACTTTTTGTGATGAAAATATTTAAAATTTATTCTTTTAGCAATTTCAAAATCTCTAATATGTTATTTATTATAATTACCATTCTGTATAATCGATTACTAAAGCTTGTTTTTTCTATCTAATTGAAAAGATGAACTCTTTGGTTTATATCTTCCTTTTTCCATCCACTGCCTTTCTCTAACTTATGGTAATCATCATCTGCTCCATATTTCAATGAGTTTGTTTGTTTCTGATTCCACATAGAAGCAAGATCATTTGGTAATTGTTTTACATACCTGCCTCAGATGCTTCTTAAAATATATCAATGAAGGTTATGATTTCTTTCTTGAAAGAGTAGAATAATACTAAATGTCCTACTAAATATTATTGGTTTTGAGTTACCCATTACTTTTTTAAAAAAAGAATGCAATTTTTTTTCAGATCTTAAAGGTTACTATAATATGTTTGAAATTTTTTTCTCAAAATAAAAATGGTATTATTTGTCATAGAATCCATAGAAATTAATACATATGTGCATATATTTGCATATATATATATATATATATAAAGGATTAAGTTTAGGTGACATATCTGAATCAAAGTTATTTTTTGTAAGCCTATTCAAATGTATTTTCCCTGTTTTTGAAGAATTGTGATGATTTCATAAATACTATATTATTAGGAGTTTACAGAGATAAATATGTACATTTTTTTCAACAGGAGTAATTATGACCAGAAACTCTTTAGAAGAAGATAAGTGAAATAACATGTACCTAAGGTTATTGGAGAGAATATATCTACATGGTGTGACATGATTATTCCAGAATTAATTTAGGACAATTGCCACCAACTCTTGTTTGAATAATAGGAAGAGAATGACATACAAGGGGTCTTCAAAAAGTTCATGGAAAATGCATATTATGAAAAAGCTATGCATGAATTATAACATGTCGGAACAGGATGTAGTCTGAGACACGAAGAAGGGTAAGACATTAGTTTGAAAAGTATTGGAGCAAATAAATACTGCTAAAATTGAGGCAAGAGTAAACATCAAATATATGGAAAGGCTTTTACAAAAAGTTGGTGGGGATAATTTTCCAAATAAATCAGCAGAGTACAAATGGATAATTCATTTTAAAAAGGGATAAGAAAATGCTGAAGATGAAATCTGCAGTAGCAGAATATTCTTACCAATTTGCTAGGAAAAGAAAACAATTTGACTAGTGTTCTAATTAAATAGGACTGATGATTAACAGTAGAAACAATAACCAATACCATAGACAGACATCTCAATTAATTCAGCTTACACAATTCTGACCGAAAATTTTAAGTTTCCACTTCATGGGTCCCAAAATCACTGTGCCCATATCAGTTGCAAACAAAAGCAGAGCTTTTAATGGAGATTTTAAGTAAGTGAGCTCAAGATCCTGAAGTATTTCTTCAAATAATTGTAGCAGAAGATGGAACATGGCTTTTTACCTGTAAGATCCTGAAGACAAAGCACAATGAAAGCAATGGCTATCAATAATAGGTGGAAGTGGTCCAGCCAAAGAGAAATCACAATGGTCAAGAATGAAGGTCATGACAACAGTTTTGGGGGATGCTCAAGGCATTTTGCTTGTTGACTTTCTGGAAGGCCAAAGAATAATAACATCTGCTTATAATAAGAGTGCTTTGAGAAAGTTAACCAAAGTTTTAACAGAAAAATGCCCAGGAAAGCTACACCAGAGAGTTATTTTCCACCAACACAGTGCTCCTACTCATTTCTCCCATGAATCAAGAGCAATTTTGCAAGAGTTTTGATGAGAAGTCATTAGGCATCCATCTTACAGTTCTGATTTGTCTCCTTCTGACTTTTTTCCTAATCTTAAAAAAAAAATCTTTAAAAGGCATCTACTTTTTCTTTAGCAAATAATGTAAAAAAGACTGCATTGAGGTGCTTAAATTCTCAGTTCTTTGGGGATGAATGGCTGGTGTCATTGCTCTCAAAAGTATCTTGAACTTGATAAAATTTATTGTAAGAAATAAAATTTATTTTAAAATGTATGTCTTTTAATTTCATTTTTTTCATGAACTTTTGGAAGTCCCCCTGTACATTTACTCTTTTGAAATTTTTAAGATGTAAAAAAGTGTTCTTGCATAAAGTATTTTGGTACTTAAAATTCTTAACCTACAAAGCAAAGGAAAACTTTACATCTATTAGTATGGCTATTATTAAAAAGAAAAAAGAAAATAACGAGTGTGCACAAATTGCAACCTTTGTACATTGCTGGTGCGAATTTAAAATGATGAAGCCATTGTGGCATACAGTATTCTGATTCCTCAAAAAATTATAGGTAGAATTGCCAGTAGTAACACATTCAGGTACATTTCAAAAAAACTGTTAGTGGGAGTGCAAGCTAGTTCGACCTCTATGGAAAGAATTGTGACAATTCCTAAAAAAAATACTAAAAATTGACCTTACACATGAAGCAGCAATTCCTCTCCTGGGACTATACCTGGAAAACATATATATCGTTCTACAAAAACGACACCTGTACACACATATTTATTGCCTCTCTATTCACAATAGCAAAAACATGGAACCAATACTACTGTACATCAAAAGTGGACTGGATAAATAAAATGTGGCACATATACACAATGGAGTACTACATAGTTATAGAGAACAAAATCATAGACTCTGCAGCAAATTGGATGAAGTTGGAGAACATCAAACTAAGTGATATATCCCAGAAACAAAGAACTAAATACTGCATATTCTCACTGATAAGTAGGACCTGAATCATTGTCATATTAGCACAAGGGAGGGATTGGCAGTCGCTGGGCACTGCTAGAGAAGGGAGGGAGGAGGGTGAGGGGTATGTGACAACACAAAGGGTACTTGGTTCATTATCAGAGGGATTGAGGGCCAGTTAGGAGTTCAAACTTCACCTGCATGCAGCTTACTTATGTAGTTAATCCTCACTTGTACCCCACATCTCTATAATAAAATAAAATTTTTTAAAAAAGAAAGCAGGAATTTGAGCAGATGCTTGTACACCAATGTTCACACCAGCTTATTCACAATAGGCATAAGTGAAAACAACCCAAATGCTGTTGATGAATTAATGGATGAAAAAAATTAGATGTGCACACACACACACACACATACACACACGTACATATATATGTACAAACATACCTTGTTTTACTGTGGTGACTTTACTGCACTTCAAGAACTCCTTTTGGCAAACTGAAGTTTGAGCAAGTTTTGAGCAAGTCTAGAGCACCAGTTTTCCAATAGCATGTGCTAACTTCAAGTCTCTGTGTCACATTTTGTTAATTTTCACAGTATTTTAAGCTTTTTCACTATTATTTTATCTGTTATGTTATATGTGATTAGTGCATTGATATTACTATTTTAATTGTTCTGGGAACACCACAAACCATGTCCTTATAAGACTGTGAACGTGTTCTGATTATTCCATCAACCAGCTATTTTCCCATCTCTCTCTCTCTCTCTCTCTCTCTCTCTCTCTCTCTCTCTCTCTCTCTGGCCTTCCTATCCCTGGAGACACAACAATACTGAAATAAAACTAATTAATAACCCTA
This sequence comes from Tarsius wallacei, assembly GCA_963574415.1. NCBI lineage: Eukaryota > Metazoa > Chordata > Mammalia > Primates > Tarsiidae > Tarsius > Tarsius wallacei. The sequence continues at coordinate 14,633 of CAUYQG010060928.1, read as the reverse complement.
CAATGACCTCTAATTGTTCAAGTAAAAGGGGGAGTCACACTTCTCTCACTTTGGGTCAAAAGCTAGAAATGATTAAACTTAGTGAGGAAGACATGTTGAAAACTGAGATAGGCTGAGGGCTAGGCCTCTTGGACCAAACAGCCAAGTTGTGAATGTAAAGGAAAAAGTTCTTGTGAAAAATTAAAAGTGCTACTCCAGTGAGCACACAAATAATTAGAAAGCAGAATACCTTTGTTGCTGATATGGACAAAATTTTAGTGTGCAGAATAGAAAATCAAGCCAACCACAACATTCCCTTAAGCCAGAGCCTAATCCAGAGCAATGCCCTAACTCTCTTCAATTCTGGGACTGCTGAGAGAGGTGAGGAAGCTGCAGAAGAAAAGTTGAAACAGCAGAGGTGGGTTCATGAGGTTTAAGGAAAGAAGTCATCTTCATAACAGTGCAAGGTTAAGCAGCAGGAGATGATGCAGCAGATGTAACAAGTAATTCAAGAGATTGAGCTAAGATCATTGATGAAGGGGGCTGCACTAAGCAACACATTTTTTTATTTTAATTTTGAAGATGTGAGGTGCAATTCAGAGCTAGATATACAAGTGTTCATTATGGGGGTACCCTTGTTGAGGAGGTGTGCCCCCATCCTCTGGCAGTGTCTCACTACTACCAATTCTTTTCTTATAGTATTATGATCATCATTCAAGGTCCACTTATGAGTGAGAACATTGTGATACTCAGTTCTTGGTTTCTGTGATAGATCACTCAGTATTAGAGACTCTAAGACATCAAAGTTGCTGTGAAGTTCGTAATTTTGTCCTTCTTTATGGCTGTGTAATATTCCATCATGTATATGTACCGCATTTTTAAAAATCCAGTCCTCTTTCCATGGGCAGCATGGTTGGTTCCATGATTTTGCTATTGTGAACAATGTTGCAATAAACATAGGTGTGCAGGTATATTTTTTATAGAATGAGTTGAATTCCTCCGGGTTTATTCCCAGAATGGGTATTGCTAGGTCATATGGAAGGTTGATTTTTAGATCTTTTAGGAACCACCAAACTGTTTTCCACAGTGTAGAAGTGTTTCCTTTTCCCTGTATTCTCTCCAGCATCTGTTGTTTTTTGAGTTATTGATGATAGCCATCCTGACTGGAGTTAGGTGGTATCTCAGTGTGGTTTTAATTTGCATTTCTTTGATGACTAACTAGGAACAACATATTTTTATGTCAACTTTATGCCGCTGAATTGTACATTCAACAATTATTAAAGTGATAAACATATTATGTGTAATTTATCACAATAAATAGACACAAAAAGAAAAAAATAGCATTTTTACCTGATACAGTGGACATATTAAGTATTATTTTAATAGTATATTAATTATGCCAGACAAAATACAAAACAAACAGGATCTCTTCACTTAAAAATTACTAAAATGTCTGAAAAGAAGAGCACTTAGAATCTTTCAAGGCATGTTGAAAACATGTTATAAATTTTAATGATTGACACTAAATCTACAGATATTTTGTTATTTGTTTATTATATGATATCAGCATGCTAATAATATGTTCAAAGCTCATAAATTTTGAAGTATTTTTCAAAGTTAAAAAATTCAAAGAATATACTTTTAAAAATACTTCACAGTTTTATATCTACTTTAATCTGACCTATCGATAAAGAATATTGAACGAAAATAAAGCTTCGTGGTCTGTTAATTTATATCAGTTTAAAATGTGTTTAAAACATATGAAAATCACTGATGTTGCCTTCCCTTTTATGGCAACTATCTAAGCTAGCAAGAAGTTTTTCATGATTCTTTTTTTTTTTTTTTTTGAGTTGGACTCCCACTCTCTCACCCAGACTGGAGTGCAGTGGCTGCTCCCGGCCACCGCAGCCTCGACCTGCTGGGCTCTGGCGATCCTTCCGCCTCAGCCTTCCAAGTAGCTGGAACTACAGGCACGTGCTACCACACTCGGCTAATTTTTTGATTTATTGTAGAGATGAAGTCTCACCAAGTTGCCCAGGCGCGTCTCGAACCTGCGGGCTCAGGCAATTCACTCACCTCAGCCTCCCAAGGCGCAGGATTACAGGCTGAGCCACCGAGCCTGGCTTCATGCTTCTTGCTACACAAGAATATGTGGAATGATGTCAAAAGTAGATAAGATATGTAATATTTTTTTAGAATTAAAAATATTAAAAATCAAGCTTGATAGTGGAAGTAAAATAATAATGAGCTAACGCACAGCCAGCCTTCATCTTAATGCCATCTCTGTGCCTAAGAAAGGGCACATGCTTTATGGAAAGAACAAGAAAGATATGAGTATCTACATATCTAATGACTTTCTTTTGTAGCTAAAGAATTTACAACCTAGCAAAGGCCTTTGTAATATGATAGGAAATTGCAAAATAAGATAAAGTAAGTATTATTCAATTATAATGTTTTTAAAAATAAAAAATGTGGTAAATAAAATCCCGAGATAAACAAAAGAAAAACTATCAGTAGATGCTGAGAGAAGGAATGAAGCAAACTGAGTTCTCATGTAAAGAAAAGACAGTTACGCAGACACCTTTAAACAACACTAGGGAAGTGTTAAACATCAGGAGATATGTAAGCTACTTTACTGGCTACTAAATGTCTCCACGCCTTACATAAAAATTTGAAAGAGCAGGCATTGGAGAATGACCAACTTTATCAGGTTTTTCCAGTCAAAAGAAGTATCTTGGGGATTAACATTTGTAGATTTCTATTGGAAGTCAGGCACGCACACAAAAATAATGGTGATGAATGCTTAAATTTGGTCTTGATTCACTTTAAAACCATTTGTTAATTACCAGATACAACCAGTAGTTTCTAATCACCTTATAGCTAGGAACAAAGTTCATGTTGAATGACTTAACAAGACCATTAATGCAGAATTTACAATCCAAATATCCTTTATCTTACCATTGAAATATTTATTGAAAGAAATAAGGTCAAGGTGTTTAAAAATAACAGAGACATTTCCTTTCCTAATTATTAGCCAGAGATCTACATTCATAAGGCAGTGCATACTCAGGGGTTCAAAAACATTTTCTCTTTGAAAAAGGGCTACCAAGAAAATAGAATGTTTAACTGTAGTTAAAAATTAAGAACAATAAACACAGGAGTTATTCTATCTGGGAGTAAAAATTAAACACACTGAACTAGGTTGTTCTACATAGAAGTTACCCAAAAGGATCACTCCAAAAGACAAGAATTAGAATCTTCCAGAACTATGCTGTAACCTGAGTGATTCCTGAAACTATAACTGAGACAAGCAGGGAATTGAGGAGGCATAGATGGTTGTAGGAAAGGTTTGCAGAGATGCACCCACATCAAACTCTCTAGCTGTGCATTGAGAGGTAGGTGCTTTAGTGAGCAGCATGCCTAATAGAGTTAGTGTGCTCCATTAACTTACCCTAGAAACTCTAAGAAAATGATCTATCAGTCTTTATCCACCATTTCTGGGTACAGATGTCATGCTCTGGTGAGGACATTGATGTGTCTCCTTACTAAGACAGTGGAGAACAGTAAAAAGTAGCTTCATTCCCACTGGTTTACACATTTACCTAGAGGTCTCAGGTTTCCTCAATTTTATCTTAAAAATTTCTTCTTACTTGTCAACAACTTTCAAATAGCTTGGTGAATTACTCTCATGGATAAAGTCAGAAGAATGCATCCTGACCCTAGCTGCATTTATTAAGCTCAAACAAATATACAAAGTATTGCCAAAATATGTAGATATATAGGTTAATGGAGTATATTTGTTTGCTTATTTGTTTTTGATGAGGACATTATTCTTTTTTGTTTTCCTTAAATTAAGTCAAAACAATCCTTTCTGTGAAAATAAAAAATTCACCTCTGCACACTGACAAGGCACATAAATTCCCTGTGACTTAGGTCCTTAAACAGAAAAAAAAATTGAAGAAAATGGTGCTTTCTGCATATTTCTCAGAGGTACTCAAAATAGTAATGAGATTGTGTCTTTAGAGCACTTGAGGTTCCCCCAGGAGAGACACAGTAGAAACTGAAATTGCCACTCCATTATGATTTATCTTTGCTTTATATAAACAGTTTACTGTTAGCAGCATTTTCCTTGTAGAAACCTTTTATATTACCGAAGTACATTAGCCGTGACGTTTATTTCTACTACTTGCTCATAAAGGGTCTAAGGCTACAAAGTATAGAATTCTCAACTGCATTAAGAACAATCACTGTCTTCCAGGACTACTTTGTCCTTTCTTAAGTGACTTCTATACAGCAAGCAGCTCAGAGAATATGCGTACAAGCACCCAAGAGGCAAGTGAAATGCAACATAGGGAAACAGAAAAATTAATTACCAGTCTCATGAAGGTAATGGTAGATTCAGTCAGCCAGCATTATAAATAAAAATATAGGCAAATGCAGATTTTCTCAGTCCTGGTCTTTTGTGAAAGGAACTACTGTCTTTGTGGCACCCTTTTTCAGTGTCAGTCTTCCAGAAGTTATCATACTCAATCATGTGGGCTCCACAACCAAGAGTCATGCTTACCACCCCTCGCTTTCAGAATCCAGAAGAAAGCTTTGTCTTTTTTGGTGAACAAATCCAGTGCTGTCAATATAGACAAAAAGCTCACTGACATCATCTTTCTATAGTATTTCAACAGCACCTAGACTGGTTTTCCTGAACCAGGACACATTTCTGCTTCAAGCCTATCCAGTAAATTTGTGTCTGAGATTCAATTTCCCTGCCTAAATCTCAAAGCCCTCTAAGATTTAAATTTAGACATTGTAATGTTGCAGTTAAAAACACTGAGGCAAAGGCCAAAAGATCTACCTGCAAATCTGTGGCTGTACTTTACCAGCTGTGGAATTCTTAAGAAAATTGCTTCTTGAAGTCTCAGCCCCTTCATCTCTAAAGTGAGAGAAATGATATTTCCCTTTCAGGACTGCTGGTAGGGGTTGAGGAGAAAAAGTAGGCAAAATACTGAACCCAATGTCTGTCACTCAATTAGCCTCTAACAAGTAGCATTTGCTATTGTTACCTAAATTGACTTCCTTCTAACAATGAAAATCACATCTTCTACCTTTTCACAATAGTAATAATAGCTATCATTTGTTGAATAACTTCTAGTTACTCAGCCATAAGTTCTTTACATATGTTAACCTATTATTACTCCAAACACTCCCATAAAATGAATATAATAGTTTATCTTTGTTACACTGACAATAAAATTGTGGTACAGAATGTTGACATAACTCCTAAGGTCACTCAAGTAAGTGGTGGAGCTGGGACTCAAATCCAGGCAAATGTGGCTCCTGGTTCTGTGTTTGTAACCACTATGCTGCAGTGATTCCCTAGCTCAATCTCCTTTTCATTTAATCCCGTGGAGTTGGAGGCCACTATTTCTTGTTCTTGAATTTCCTCCTTAGTTTTCCATTTCTTATATGTTTTTCTAGACCCACTTGAGTTATCTTTTTTTAGAAAATTATCCTACAGTATCAGTATTCCAATTCTCACTGATATAATTTTTTTCTGAACACCTATAATCTTGTGTTACGTGTTGTCATTAATCATTGCATCATATTGAGTGTGTGTGTGTGTGTGTGTGTGTGTGTGTGTGTGTGTGTTCTCATGTTTGTTACTTTCCTTTACTGAGGGGCCTTCCAGTACCTTGAGAGTTAGGGCTTCTTCAGTGCTCCCATGCATGAGTTCATTTCAATAGACTCTCAATAAATAAGTGGAGACGTGGCATGTAATAATCATTTATAGATATAAAATCACCTTGCACGTATGATGTTTTATCATGGATGTATTTTACTATTACATTTGAATATGCATTTAATTATTAATGTATAAAATTTTTCAATTAGGTTTGGTTGGGTCTTAGCTTAACTTTCTTGTTATTAGGCTTGAATGAAAAGCAGGTTGAGTATCTCTCTAAAATCCCTTTACTAACTCAAATAGTAAATCCTGAGTCTTTCTCAGAAAAATGAGACTCTGACAGGTAAAAACATTTCCTCTAATGTCTGAGAATACTAAGTTTTATCTACAGAATACTTGGTTATGTCCATTATCACTTACGACATTTTTGAGAATTCAGTTTCCTAAGGAGACAATTTCCTTAAGAGTGATGCATAAGTAACGTCCTTACTATCAAGCAATTCCCCTACATTTTCTTTAACATTGCCCATCTTTCCCTCTTCATTAGATGACTTGTTTTTGCAGCTTTTGGTGATGTTCTAAGCACTTCCTTCACCCCTTTTCTGTGATGACAGCCTCTAATCATGGCTAGGAAGTGATGGGGTCCATATACCCTTTGCCTATCATTTGTCCATGTTAGGAATAACTGGATCTTTTCTTCTTGTTTAGTTCCTAATAGTGATGGTGGGTTGCCTATGAAAGCTGGCAGTATTGTATTACTTCTCACTAATATCTATCTTCTAAAATCAAAATAACTGAATGTTTATATCATATTGGAAGCCTTTCTGGTTTTCAAATAAATTGTTCTGAATATAAATCCATGTTTACAGGGAGACTTCCCACAGTGCTGAAGATATATTGATTTCATTTTAAATTAGAACAAAGCAGACTTAGATATTGGTCTTTTGAAAAAATCAAATTCTCTATTAAAATGTTGCATAATGTCAATTTTAGTTTTATGTTCCCTCAAATCAAAGTTGTTTTCAGATACATGGACTTCCTTTTATCCTTTAAAAGGAGGGTGGACACGAATCTGAAGAAGCAACTTATAAAATGTGCCCCCCTACTTCTCTATAGAAAATGAAAATGAGTTCGATTTAAAGTACTTAATGTAACACTTTTTTTTTTTTTTTTAGTTGGAGTCTCACTCTGTCACCGAGGCTGGAGTGCAGTGGCACACTCACAGTCACCGCAGCCTCAACCTGCTGGGCTCAGGTGATCTTTTCATCTCAGCCTTCCAAGTTGCTAGAACTATAGGCATGAGCCATCACACCTGCATAATTTTTTGATTATCCAAGTGGCCCAGGCTGGTCTCATACTCCAGGTCTCAGGCAATCCTCTCACCTCGGCCTCCCAAAATGCTGGGATTATAGGCTTGAGTCATCACAGCCAGCCAATGTAACATTTTTTTAAAACTTAGGCTATATTCCAGCTTTATACAATAACTAATAAAATAATTTCATAAATTTAAATCCATCAGTTTCTAAAACACAGGAAATTTAGCATAATAAGGTTCCTTGGATTAATGTTTCTTTAGTAATAAGACACTTCCTGTATTATACCTAGGGAATTATCTTCTCTACCCTGGCCTGAAAAGTACCTCATATTTCTTAATTTTTTTGCTGTTGTTGTTACTCTGAATAAACAAATAGTTTTTGTCATTGTTGTTTCTGAGTTAAAATGAAAAGAAAGAGTCAAGTTCCTTGTTATTAAAAATGTTCAACATACTCTTTAAAGTTTTTTCCCTCTCCTCAGCTTGGTCCAGACCCAGTCTGGTAATTCTGTCTTTGGAGATACTTCTCTCTTAGTTATTTCATCTTTTTTCTTTGTCACAATGCTATTTCTAACACACAAGGGTAATAAAAAGGAGAGATTTTTGAAGATGAGTAGTCTTACATGGCTAGCACAGCTCTAAGTTTTATAGTGGTTTTCTCTGTGGCAGATGCCCAGTCTCTAGATCCTTCTTGGCGGGGCTGGGCAGGGGGTGGTGTATTGGTGGTTTACTTAGAAATACTGCCTCTGGGTCATCTTCCCTATTGCAGTTCCCTTACTATGGCCACCACCTCCTTCAGAAAACTACTTTCTTCAGCCTGAGCTGCCTATTACTTTCCTGGTTCATTTCTGTTCAGGACGCTTTCCAGGGGCAAGTCTTTTTGGGATGGCCAATGGGCCACAATCATCTTTCTAACATACATCCCTCATATTGCTACAGGATAAAGGACTCCTCAGACAGCTTTCAGTTGAAATGCACATTCTCTCTATTCTCTCTGTGGTCAGGAAACCCACTCCAGTAGTTTTTGCATTTCAATTTTTCTTGGTGAAAATCAGACCCTAATCGCTGTAATCCTCAAACTCTTCGGGATATATGTTAGAGTCCTCAAGAGATTCTCTTTAAACATTCATCTTATTTAAGGTGAAGAGAAATCTACAATATTTTTACATGAGAAACTGAAGATAATATAATTTTTCTCCAAGTAAATCCTCATTATTAGCTTTGTGAATCTCTTTACCTACCCAAATACATTTGTTGTATTAATGGGCTAATGCCCCCCTGGAGCTAATTTTATAATTTCTTAGAATATAAAATATCCAGTGTGACTTGGTAGCTAGGAGCACATGCTCTGGTGCCCAGTGACCTAGGTTTAAACCCTGACTTTAAGCTGCTAAATAACCATGAGGAAGTTACTTAAGCTCTCTATGAATGATGTCCTCTTCTGTGAATGGGGATCATCATAAGTACTAGTATTCTACCTCATCAAATAATATGAAAGGTTAATAAATACCAAGATCTTAGCACAGTGTCTGGCACATAATAAGCACTCAAAGTGTTTAGCTATTACGTATTATTCTGACACATACCATATTGTTCTCACCCTTGGAGGCCTCAGTCACACTAAAAAGAGTGGATCCCATTTTAACATACTATTATGTAACAGAACCTGGATAGTGCAAATGTATTATCATTTATTTCTGACTTTCCAAAGATTTTGTTTTAATTTTTTATTTATAGAAATGTAAATCAATGGGATTTTCTAAAATTGAGTATTATTTTTAATTTTGAACTTACTGGAAGCCATGCTGATAAAGAAAATATAATGATATATATAGTTCTTATCTAGCAAAAAGATAATACCACTTCATGGAATCACCTAAACATTTTAAAGTATTGAATATATAAGGAGGATCTCTTTCTATGATGATCCATACATAGTGGGGGAGGCACCAAAGGTAAAAATAGTCTTCAGGTGATGTCTTGAGAGATTAATCTAAGAATTAATATTGACGTGTGTGTTAAACAAATCAATGGTTCTCAAACTTTAGCAGGTTCTGAGGTCCATCCCTGGAAGAAACAGGGGTGCAGAGGGACCAGGAATCTGCTATGGAGCAACCACTACAATGAATTCTGCTGCAAAGAGGGCTCAGATCACACTTCCAGAACACTCAATCAAATGCTGACACGGATGCATTCATCTTGGGATGAGCCACTTAGCCCAAGACAGGACTTAATTATGATCTCACTTTAGTGGGTCAGGGTTTCTTTTGAAGACCCAGTTTTCATTCCTCGAGAGTCTCCTGTTATTTTCAGAATATACAGAGTACTTACATTTTAATGATGTATCAGTGCAAAGACAGTGATTTAGTTACACAATTGAACTAAGTACAATGTGTTAACATCCATTAGAAAAATACAAGCAAATTATATGAAAAGGGGGAGGGAAAAGAAATTAACATATTCCATACAAAGTAAAAGAATGTCTAATGAATATAAAAAGATGTTTACCCTTATAATTAACACAATAAATGCAGACTGAAATAAAGTATCACTTTGTATCCAACAGACTGGAAGAGAAAAAAAAAATAACATGTGTTACCACTTTCATAATGATAAAAAGATGGGCAAAAGGACATTCTTGTACCCATTTTTTAAAAGAAATTATGTACTTATTTTAAATTGACAGAAAAAATTGTATGTGTTTATTATGTACAATAGTATGTTTTGAAGTATATATACATTGCAGAATAGTTAGATCTAGCTTTCATTGGAGATAAAATTGCTACAGTTTATTTTAAAAGTTCTAACAATATGTACAAAATTTTATGTAGAATAAATTTTGATGTACCTTAACAACTGCATATCTTGGATTTTAACCCAAAGTAATAATTGTACAAAGATGTTAATTTAGCAATGTTCATAAAATTAGTATTTATACTAAGGAAAAAAGTCAAAACAACTTAAATGTCCCCAGTTAGGAATTGGTTAAATAGTATAATATTAATTAAAATGGAAGAGGATACAAATACTAAATACTATGCTGCATAGTTTTGATGTTCACAAAATATTTAGGTGCCTAACGAGTTGTAAAAGATTATACACAGTATGATCCCAGTTTTCTAAAGTAAAACTGATTAAAAATGACAGAAAGTAATCATGAAGTTTCTACATCAAAATGTTAATTACAATTTTTTTCAAACAAAATAAAAATAGATTTTAAATGATTCTCTTATTTTTATACCTTTATATTGCCTGAATTGACCATTAGAAAGTATCATTGTGTTTATTTTTTAAATTTAAAAATATATAAATTACATTTAAGACAGATTTATGTATGATTAGTGTGAACCTCTAAATATTTTATTCAGTAGCATGACACTATGGCATTCCTATGGGACCAAAGAACTATATATAATCTGGGTTTACATTTTTCTTCTCTTAACTACTTCTATAGAGATCCAGCAGCTGTAGAAACATCTGGGATTTATATAAAAATCTAAATTGAGTGAAAAGACATTTTGACCTGTACTTTTAAAAGTACTCTATAACTTTGCCAAGAAGGAAACATTCTGATCATTGAGGCACTTTCAGTATATTTTCTTCACTGCCTCAGAGATTTTCACTTAAAATAACCCTACCTTGAACAATACAATAACTTTCAAGAATACTGTTTTGGGATTTCTGCTCTTTACAATGCTGTAAGAAGAAAAATTGTTGGCAGATAAACCAAAATTATCACCTCAATTCTTTTTACATTCATAGATTCTTGAAGAGATGATCTCAGAATTTTTAGAAATCTCCTGAAAATCAATATCAATATTTACTTATGTTCTCTAGTGTTTTCCCAAAATGAACTATGTTTTAAAGTAAACATATACTTGGACAATCTGTATTTGAGCCAGAAAATGTTTTGTCTTTGGCTAACTTATAAGGTGTTCTATTTTCCAGAAATGAACACGTACCTTTGAGAATCACGATTATTTTTATTATTGGAGTTCTTTGCCTTTGTAGCTGCTTTGCAATTTATAAAACATGTTCACACATACTGCATTATTTCCATTTTTATTTTCTGACATCCCTGTGAGGTAGGCAGATCAAGTATCATTTGCCTACGGAAACCCGAGTTACATAAGCTAACTGTTATTTGTGTGGAATCTAGCAACAATGTTGCTCTCTCAGTATACTAATGAAACTTTTGTGGTCTAGATGTTTTCATGTGGCTCACATAGCATATAATTTAGAGAACAAAAATAGCTTTAGAAAAGCTTGATAAGTAAATAATCGCTGGACTCTGAACCTATAGAAGCATGTAAATAATGGAATCTTTGTGTATTCCAGAAATCATAGTGGCACCAAAGAAAACCAAACAATTCAAAAATCTGCAAGAAAGTATAAGTAAAAATTCTAACAACGAGACGCAAAATTCTATACCTTTTTAAAAATAACCGATGATATTCTTCTGCTGAATATCCTGTTTTATTATTTTATTTTATTTTTTAATGAGTAAGTTCCAAAACATATTATTTGTAAGACAATAGGGATTATTAATAAAGTAGAAGCACAACAATATCTGTGGGGATTACTTTGTGTATTGACAGGAGGTTAGGTTTAATTCAAAGTTGGTTTTAGATCTATTACCAGTAACTTCACGACTGCCTAAATCTGTATTTCCCAAAGTATAATCCATAACCATACTCAACCATCAAGAAACTTCTCTTAAAAGGAAATTTGGAAAATAGTTTTTTCAAGTCTGCGCAGATATTTATAAGGAAAAATTGGCATATTATACACTAATATATTTTAAAGTCTATGTAATAGAAAGTTTCTCAATGCCATCCCAACTTCAGCCAAATCTGCTTTCTTTAAAATTTCCTATTAACATTTCACTGCACTAGAGTACCAATACATTAGTGAAATCAGTTTTTGCCCAGAAACTCAAACCACTTTTGAAATTATTTCTTGAAATCTGCTCTAATATACACTTTCTTCTATTGTAAACATTATGTGTAGTTCAGTTTAAATTATTTTAGATTATTGGAGTTTCAAAACAGTGCTCTAAAAAGAGCAATTAGTTGCAATCACTTGAGAGCAAAGGAGGCATACACAGACCAGTGGCTGTTGTGATTCACTTTGTTCTGTAACAAACACGTTAAAGCAATGAGGGCAAATGTATAATCCATTACATTGGAAATAATAAAAAACTTAATTTTCAAGCATCAAAAAAGACTTTACTCAATTATTAGATTTTATTTTTATATTAAAATTGTTTAAACTAAATTACATGGCCAGATTTCTTTCCTCTTTAATGGTAAGCTTATGAATGTACAATAGTAACCAGTATTGGCTAACTCCGATTTTCAGGATTTTTAAAAATGAAACTGAAAAATTGAGATTTATTATGGTAAAAATTGGTTTATCTGAGCAATAAGATTAAGAAGAATAACAAAAATAAGAAGTTTAAAAGTCACCTCAGCATAACTTATTTGGATAATCTCTAATTCTGACAAGCCAATTAACCAATATATATGTGCATTTATGAATTGCATACATATATATTCATATCCATATCGACATGATGCAGCAAAGCATATTCATAAAACCATTTCAGAAAATAGACAGCTTTACAATAATACTACTAGTCTACACTTAAGCTCCAAAAATCTTTTTAGCTCTTCTCTTTGGTGCTATGCATAGATGTGACAGCTAACTCATCACCAAAATCAGGCTGTCAGACACCCCTTAATCCAAAGAGATATAGAAAAAAAAAAAAGCAAAAATGTTTCTTTGACATCTGTCGTACTGACACACCAACTGGCAAAAGAACTATAAAAAACAAACAAACAAAAAAAAACCTCATTGCGTCTAAAGTTCTCTCCTTGAACAGAGTGAAGGTCAATCCTGATGCTAACCCTTGCTTATGGAAGCAATAAAAACCTAACACTATCCAGTCAGTCCTGGAATTTCCTGCACAGGTGGACAAAAAGGACAAACTCTTGAATGACAGCAAGTTATTCTGAGCTGTGGCTACTTCCAACATTTGCTTTAAAAACCTTAAAGTTATCAAGGACTGGAAAAAACTGCCTCATAGAGTCACCAACCAGATCCTTTAATGCATTTGGTCCTAAATACAACCACAAATCTCGATTGGCCTTCACCTACAGTCCTTCTATTATCTCCACCTTCACTTGCAAACCACACTTGTTTTTTGACACAAGATGATACAGCTTCACCACTTTCTCTTCATCTACGTTTTGCCAAATTGCTTATTCTCACAAAGTCTCAGTTTTCTAATCTGTAAATGGGGGATAACTATAATTTCACAAGATTGGTATGTGGATAAAGATTACATATTGATACAATTACTGGCTTAGAGTAAGAACTTCACAGTAACTAATTCTATTCTATTATTGTATTTTATGCCCCTGGCCTTCCCTGGCAGATTCCCTCTTAAGGACAAGTAAAACATCTTCATTATCTTAGTACCCTCAGTTTCTAACACAGCACTTAGCACAAAGCAAGCCCTTTATTACACCTTTTACAATGAGTTGAAGAGAGTCATCAACAATATCAGGATATTGGATGATAACATATTGTCAACACATCTGTAATACATCTGAATATTAAAGGGGACCTTGACAATGAAGAGTAACTTGCCTGCCATCATAATATATCTTCTTGAGTGCTCCATAATCTTGAGGATGTAGCTGACATGGAGGTGATTCGTTTTAATTGTTTGTCTTATTGCTTCCTACCTTTACAACTAACTTATTCAAAATAATTCCAAAACTTGTCCCTCTGCTTTCTTCCACATATGTTTACTGAACATGGTCCTGGGGCTGAATTGAATAAGACATTACTTATGTCTTCCAGGATTTCACATTCTCCTGAGCATAAGAGACAAAGTAAATCCACCTTTCAAGTACACTGTGGAAAGTGGAGTGGAGGCAGCATGCACAGGACACTATGATAGCACAGGAGTGGGTCAGGGATGACTTCCTGTAGACATTAGAGTGGCTATAAATGGAGCAAATTAGCTGGAAGGCAGATTACAATGGGACAAAAAATGACTGGGAGACATGAGTGATCATGAAATACTATTTCAAAAAACTAGAATATGAGGATGATTCACACTTGACTAGAGAGATAAGACAAAGCCAAGATACAAGAAGGTTAATTTTTACAAATGTAAGGCACAGCTTGCTTAGATTCATGGTGAATTGCCAGTAAAGAGAGAAAAGATGGAGAATATTTGGAGTGTGTTCTTTGAGGAGGTAGAATACCTTGGCATCCCAATCATACTAATCCTGCCCTGCATAAGATCTAAGTGACCAAGTGACACTTATCTGCAAGAATGTAAGAGCCAACAAGCATTCATGGATCACTGGAGCAGTCACAGAGCCAGGGCAAGGCAGTGGGAATAAATGGGCCCCAATGAAGGCTACTAAGGGTACATTGTAGATAAGTTGTTTTTTTTTTTTTTGAGTTGGAGTCTCACTCCGTCGCCCAGACTGGAGTGCAGTGGCCGCTCCCGGCCACCGCAGCCTCGACCTGCTGGGCTCCGGCGATCCTTCTGCCTCAGCCTTCCAAGTAGCTGGAATTACAGGCGCGCGCTACCACGCCCAGCTAATTTTTTGATTTATTGTAGAGATGAGGTCTCGCTTGCCC
>CAUYQG010060927.1:0-62686 GCA_963574415.1 Tarsius wallacei | reverse complement strand
CACGCAAAACCTCAAACTATAAGAACCTTAGAAAATGCAAGCGCCACCCTTATGGAAATTGGAACTGGCAACCAATTCTTGATCAAAACCCCAAGTACCCATGCCACAAGAGAAGATAGACAAGTGGGACCTCATCAAATTGAAAAGCTTCTGTAAAGCCAAAGAAACCATCAAGAGAGGAGGGAGACAGCCCACAGACTGGGAAAAAATATTTGCCAACTGTATATCTGACAAAGGCCTAACATCTAGGATCTACAAGGAACTCAAATGTGCCAAAAAGAAAAAAACAAACAGCCCCATTACAAAGAGGGCAAAATATATGAATAGACACTTCTCAAAAGAAGACATATGAGCAATCAACAGATACATGAACAAAATGCTCAGCCTCACTAGTCATCAGAGAAATGAAAATTAAAACCACACTGAGATACCACCTAACTCCAGTCAGGATGGCCATCATCAATAACTCAAAAAACAACAGACACCGGAGAGGATGTGGGGAAAAGGGAATACTTCTAACACTGTTGGTGGGCGTGTAAACTAATACAACCTCTGCAGAAAACAGTTTGGCAATTCCTAAAAGATCTAAAAATTGACCTTCCATATGACGCTGCAATCCTGCTACTGGGAATATGCGCAGAAGAACTCAAATCGCTATGAAAAAGATACCTGCATATATATGTTTATTGAAGCATTGTTCACAATAGCAAAAACATGGAACCAACCATGCTGCCCATCGAAAAAGGACTAGATTTTTTAAAAATGTGGTATGATGGAATATTACACAGCCATAAAGAACAAAATTATGAACTTCACAGCAACTTAAATGGACTTAGAGGCTATAATACTAAGTGATTTATCACAGAAACAAAGAAATAAGTATCACATGTTCTCACTCATAAGCGGAACTTGAACAGTTATCGTAATACTATAAGAAAAGGGTTGGCAGTAGTAGAAAACTCCTGGGGGTGGGGAGGCATGACTGGCAGTAGTGGGAATCTGCCGGGGGAGATTCTGTCCTCATCAAAACACTGCCCTCATCAACAAGGGTACCTGCATTGTGAACATTTGTATACCTAACTCTGAATGGTACCCCACATCCTTGAAATAGATAATTAAAAATAAAATAAAATAAAATAATTCTTTTATAGGGATAAGTATTTTTCAATTTTTATATGGTTTAGATAAAGCCCCTCCCAACCCAGGGCTCTGTACATCACAGATTCTGAACCATCCTGAAGCCTCAGAAACAGACAAATTTTTGCAAAATCAATCCCTCCCATGATCAACTTCCTAAGTTACCAACTCATAAAACCTTCTTTAAAATATTAATTGCTTATACAAAGTCTGCAGCAGTTTGTCCACAAGTCATAAGAGAGCATTCTTTCAAAGTTTTCATTCCATTCCAGGTCAGTTTGGTGCTGTTTTTGCCATGGCTCACAGCTGAGCCCTGGCCAGAGCAGGTGGACTCCAATTTGCTTGATTTTCAGCGTCAGAGTCAAGTGTGTCTTAACTGCTTGGATACATGAACCACAGACACCCCATCCCCATCTCCTCTCATTTGACTGCATCTTTTCAGCAGGCTGTACCAGCCCTCTTTCTAGTTATTACAAAATACTTGAGATGTACAAAATGTATAGAGAACACAAGGAGAGACCCCCAGAAAACCAGAATTATCTTCTGGAGGGTGGACCCCTTGTAGTACACTCAGGATTTGTTTCTTCAGATCAAACTGTTGACCAAAATTTTTATCTTGAAGTTTTGAGAAAGTTGTGTCGCAATTTGTGGAAGAAATGTCCCAAGCTGTGGTAAACAGGTGACTGATTCCTCCTCCATGACAATGCAACCAACATTGTACTGAGTGTTCAACAGTTTTTGACCAAAAACGGCATGACTCCCATGCCCCACTCTTCCTACACCCAGTCTCAACCCGAGCAACTTTTTTTTTTTTGGTTTCCCTGGATGAAAAAAGACCTGAAAGGGAAATGTTTTGCCAACATGGAAGAGGTGAAACAAAAAATGGCAGAAGCACTAAAAGGCATCAAAATTGACAAGTTCAAAAACTGTTTTGAGCAGTGGGAAAAGCATCTCAATAAGTGTATTACATCAAACAGAGAATACATTGAAGGTGACTGAAATTTAAACATGTGAGAATAAATACACATTTTAAAATAAATAAACTGTGGGTTTTTGAGGGTCCCTAGCAGGGACCAGCATAGCCACCACCAGGTTACAGAAAGGAATATTTCAAGTACGTGGAAAGCCCTGGTGTACTTCCTGGATGGCACACCCCATCTCTCCTTCTCCCTAAGATATCATATTCTCCCAAATTGAGACCCTTTTTCCTCACTGGGAAAGTTTGGGGAACAATGGAGTTTCCCTTCTCAACTATCTGAATAAAGGCAATGGAACTGCACACCCCAAAAGAAACAGAGAAAGAGTGGGAAAGTGAGAGGGACGGGGAGGGGTAGGGACACCTGTAAAAGTCAGAAGTCTAGGGGATTCAGGCGGCCCCTCTCCGAGCTCAAGGCAGCCTGCGGTGCTCTAGTTTTGGGGGTGTAGTTTCTAAAGACCCCACTGTAGGGAAGGCCTGTCATGGGGGGCAGAAGCAATGTCACACCCCCTGCCTCTGCCCCCTACCCCATTTCTCCTCCATCCTCCCCTCCTCAATCACACAGGTCAAACAAAGCCAGCACCCAGTGGAGTCCCAGGCCACCTACCAACAACGATGAGGACTTCCCCGTCGATGTGCGCCTGGATGTAAATGCGGCCGCGGCGCTCTGTGTGGTCGGTGCCACAGAGGCTGGGCACGTTCATCACGCAGCGCTTGTGGACGTTCATCATGCAGGCTGCAAGACAGAGAGAGGGGCATGGCTCAGGATGGCCAGGCGGGGGCCGCAGACATCTGCCCACTGGAGGCCCTTCCCGTTCCCCTCCTTCCTGGTAGCTGAGACTAACCTGCCCTGCCAGATCTCATCAGAGGGGCTTCTCCAACTCTTCCCCACAATCCTTGATGGATAAAGGAGATGGAACTTGTCTGCTCCCCATCAAAGGCCAAGGGTATGGCCTGAAGCAGGTACCCCCAACACCCCAATGGCTCTGAAGCCAGAGTAACTAACTTCAATGTCCATGGGCCACTGGCCACATGACTGAGGGCAGCCAGGGTAGGGAGGTTGGGGGAGGTGGGGAGAGGTTGTGGCAAGGACTTGGTCAAGTGTAGAACAGCTGCACCCCCCTCCCCAGTCTTGCGGGAACATCTGCCCCAAATTGTCAAGGTTTCCCCTTTTTCAAGATAAGCAGGGATCTTGATTTGTAGGTAACATCTCCTGATTTTAAAATATTGACAGCTAATAGGTTGGGTTCCCTGGGAAGAGTCAGAGATGGGGAGCTGCAAGTACAGTATTTTGGGGGAGTTCTCTGGGAGGCAGGAGCTGGTTCACCATGTGGATGCAATCGAAGCTGAAGGTAAGGGGACCCCGGAGTTGAGATGATCCTTCAGGGTCATCCCAAACAGAGACAAGAGGCCTTTGGAATCAGCCAAAAGGTTGACCAGGAATCACCCTCTGGGAGGGACCTCACCTTGGGCAACTCCCTGGGGGGAGGCGCCACTGTGACCTGCAGCAGCTGGGGGATGGGGAGGGGCCCTGAAGAGGGAGGAGGTCTGGGCCAACCATAGTGTCCACTACAACTAATTACAAGGAAAAAATTTAGAGCCAGGGTAGGGTGGGTGAAATCTGTCTGTAAACTGAATCTGTCCCATTGACATCTCACGTATTACAGGATAAATACGTTCTCCCTCTGTGCTCCTTCACAGAGCATTGGTCTGTTTCAAGGCAGTGGTGACTTCCCTTCAGTCCTGGGCAACAATGGGTGCTCCAGGAAGGTGTGTCAGGAGCCTGAGGCTGACTTGCTCCTTGGCCCACATTTCAGGAGATCCCAGGGAGCTGGGATCAGGGGACACAGGGAAGCCCCTTTCAGCCCACGAAGTCCCAGGGGATAGCAGTTTGAAGATAAAGTCTGGAAATAAGTTGTGGGGAGAGAAAAAGAGAACCCCCTGGGACCTGAGCTCGAGCCTGAGCTACTACCCACCTCTGTCTTTGAGGCATGGGTGTCATCCCCATGAGGTAAGAGGAATGAGTGTCCTATAGGCAGAAGGCTATAGCCTCACTGTCTCCCTACCCATATTGTCTGTGTCTCTCCCTGGGGACCTGCCCCATCCACCACGTGTGTCTCTGTGGCTCTCGCTGTGTCTCTGTCTCTCTGTCTCCACATTACTGCATGTCTCCACCTCGTCTCTGCTCCCTTGCCTCTGCCTGGGCCTCACTGCCTCAGCCATGTCTACGAATGGGTCTATTCCACTCTCTGCACTTGTGTCTGGTCTCTTTACCTCTCTCCTTCTCCATTGGCATCTCTCTGTCTCTGTGTCTCTGCCTGTGACTCTCCGTGTGTGTCTCTGTCTCTGGTCTCTCTCTGTCTCTACATCTCTGCATGAGCCTGTGTGAGGGCATCTCTCTTGATGTCACCTCCGATAATTTTGTCTGTCTGTTCCTCCTTCTGCCTGGTCTCTCTAGAGTCAAGCCTCTCTGGAGCTGCCACTCCCTGTGGCTCCCTGCCAAGTCACATGTGTCCCTCTGTCCCTGCACCTGTCTCTCTCTGTGCATGGGTATATGTGTGTCTTGCTGCCTCCCTTCCACCCTGTCTACCTTCACATTCCTCTCTGTCACTCTCAGACCTCTCGGCCTCAGGACTCTAGGGAAGGGGTAGCTGCATCCTCGTGAACTACTCAGCCTGCTCAGACCAACAGACCTCTGGGAGCCACCAGCACTTTTGGCCCCCTGTTCCTTTGCAGCCTTGGCTCTCAAAGCCTGCCTACCCCCACTCCCACAGGCCATTAAGGCCTTTGCTTCCGAAAGGAGTCCTGTCCCCACCTGCCTTTCCCACGCAGCCTGGGCAGAAATTCACACTCTTCCCTCTTCTGGCCCAGACTCGTGGGTGCTGTGGGAGGCAGGTCTTCTCTACGAGAGGAATGTACCAGTCCCACATCTCAGCGTGGAAAGCAGACATGGTGCCTGGCTGCAGAACGTCCCCAATTTGCCCATGCCTCCCAGTGTCCACCCTGTGGATTGTCCCCACACTGACTGTGAGCTTTTTCATGTGACTTGTTTTGACCAATGAAACAGGAGCAAACAAATATAAGCAAAGACATGAAGCATGTCTGCCAATGGGACTCCTCCCCCCAACCCCCAGCACTCAGGACCCCGTGACCTCTGTGCAAGCAAGTCCAGGTTAACTGCTGAGGAGGAAAGACACGTGGCCTGGCCATCCCTGTCACCCAGATGACAGGCAACCATCCTTCTGACACGTGAGTGAGGTCACCCAGGTCCAGACCCTCCCAGCCAACCTGCTAACCTACCACATATGGGTGAGTAAGCCTGGCTGACACCCACTGAGCCCAGCCCAGACCCAAAGGACTGCCTCACAGAGTCAGAATGCTAAAGAGATGGGGACTCTTTTAAGCCACCATAGTTTGGTGTGGGAGGATCATTATGCAGAGATAGATAATTGGTACACCAGCCCTTCCCATGACTTGGGAGAACATGCTGCAGACTCAGACCCCAAACCATGAGGAAGCAGCCTTTCCCATGACTTCTGCCATCAGCAGGGGCTGCCATAGAGGAAAAGTACTTACTGTCACATTTCATCCCCTGGTGGATGAGTCCATACAGCAGTGACCCACAGTGATCACAAAACGTGGGGCTGGAGTATGTGTGGATCTTAAACTTGTGTTTGCTCCGGGGGTCCTAAGGCCAAGAGAAACAACAGAAGAGACAGTGTCAGTGTCGCACGCCCAGGATTCACATTGTGAATTCATTCCATGATTCATCAAGTCCCTGGAGAACCCACTGAGAACTGAACTCGGTCCCCAGCATTTGTCATACCTGTTAGGGCCATGACTGGAGCCTTGTGCCCAGACAGGTGCTGGATAAACTGTTGTGGATGGCTAATCCACCATTCGGACTCAACATACCTGCTCCTGCCAGCAGCAAGGCCTCCACAGGCGACAAGACAAAGTAACAGATGCACCAGTTAAACAGGCCTCCTTGGTCCTATCCCATGCACCCCACTTATTCTCCAAGCAAGTTTCTGGAGTGATCAGAAACCCAAGTCTGGGCATGAAACATCCCTACTTCGAGGCCATTTGCCAGTTCCTTGTCACTAACAGAATAAAGTTCAAAGCCCAGTGAATAATCTGCAGGTTGTGCAGAGACTGCTAGCTTTCCGCCAGCATTCACGCTACCCTTTAATAACAGAACTTCCGAATTTGAGCAGAGAGTATGGCCACCCACATGGAGACCACATTTCCCAGCCTTCCTTGCAGCTTGGTGTGGATGTGGCCAGGGGCTGACTCCCAGCCAAAGGGATATGCATGCCTTGGGGCCATTCCCTTAAAAGGAATGTGTATGTACCTTCCTGTTCCCTTTCCCCTTCCCCTTCCCACTGGCTGGAAGATGGTGAGAAATGCAAGGGACCACCTGGGACCCAAACTTGGAGCCATGTGTGGAAAAAAGAAAGGCAACCTAGCCTTTGTCCCTTTGGACTGATACCTGAGAGAAAACCTAATTTGTGTCTTGTTCAAGTTACTGTACTTTGGGGCAATTTCTTTCAGCAGCTTACATGGTTCCCCAAGTAACAGACATGGCCTTCATTACCTGGCAGTGTAGTATAGTGGTTAAAGGTACTGATTTGGAAGCATAAACTTCCTGGGTTCTTCTTAGCTATGTGGCTTTGGGCAAGTTATTTGATCATTTTGTGTTTCTGTCTCCTCATCTGCAAAATGAGATAATGATAGTGTCCATCTTATGAGACTGTTGGAAGAATACATGAATTAACCCATGTAGAGGCCCTAAAACCACCTGGCAAATAGCAAGCAGTATAAACTTTTGCTTTTTTTTTTTTTTTTTTAATGTCAGGGTCTCACTCTATTGCCCAGGATGGAGCACTGTGGCACAATTATGGCTCACTACAGCCTTGACTTCCTGGGCTCAGACAATCCTTCCAAGTCAGCTTCCCAAGTAGCTGAGACTACAGATGTGCGCCACCATATCCTGCTAATTTTTTAATTTTTTATTTGTAGAGACTAGATCTCACTCTGTTGCTCCGGCTGGTCCAAACTCCTGGGTTCAAGCAATTCTCCTGTCTCCCAAAGTGCTGGGATTACAGGTGAACCACCACACCCGGCAGTTTTTGTATTATTATTACAATTTCACCAGTGTGACCCCGAACCATTCCCCATCCTCACCTTCCCCCTACACACACACACACACACACACACACACACACACACACACACACACACACACTATGTTTGTAGCTCCCAGAGTTCATCTATCCTTCCAAACATGCCATGCCCTTCATGACCCTCCAGCTCTGAATGTTCTCTTTCTTCTTCAAGAGATGCTCTTCTCTCATGGCTCTTCTCTTTCCCACCCCAGTCTAAAAGCTGCTTTCTCTGTTAGTCAGCGTGTTACCAACTCTGTTAGTAGTACGTTGCCAAAGTTAATAACATGGGCCCTAGGTCTCAACCCTGACACACCATTGCCTTTACTCCCTGCTACCCACTTCCTCCCTCATCCATTCACCCATTCATGCATATTTATTGATGCAGGTGTGGGTGCCTACTTTAAACTTACATCCTAGCAGAGACAGAAAATGAACAAGCAAGCAAATACATAAACAAGACACAGGCATTCTTTCATGTGCAATTAAAGTGATGAATGTTTCTCCTAAGGAAATTGTTCTTTTCAGAATTTGAAAATAATCCTGTATCTACTAGAATTGCTTTCTTTAAAAGATTAAAACAGACAACATCAAGTGTTAGTGAGGACAGAACATAAGCTGGAACTCTCCTAGGACTCAGTAACCTGACTTCTAGATGAAATGAAAACACATCCATACAAAAACCTGAATGGGCAGGTTTAGAGCCACTTTACTTACAATAGCCTCAAACTGGAAACAACCCAAATACTGTTCAGTATGTAACTGGATATGGTGTGAGTTGTCCACACGATGGAACAGTCCTCAGCAATGAGGAAGAATGAGCCACGGATGCATGAAATAATATTCACGAACCTCAAAAGCCTCGTGCTAGGACAAACACGCCACACACAAAGGGCTACATGCTGTGTGATTCCATTTATACGACCTTCTGGAAAAGGCACAGCTCCGTAGTTTTCATAGACAGAAAACAGATCCATGGTTAAAGGGATCAGAGGGGGGAAGGGAACTGACTGCAAAGGAACAGCATGCAGAAGCCTTTTTGGTGTCTGGAATGGTCTATATATCCACCAGGATGAATCTTACTGTAGGATTTTTAAACAGTGAATTTGACGGCCTGAAATGTGAACTCAACAAGTCTGACAAAAGGGCTCCCAGTCCCCAGTCCCTGTAGGCTTTGGAGACTTCGCATCTTTTTTTTTTTTTTTTTTGGTAATGATTTGGTTGCATAAGACACTGGAAGCATCTTCTTAATGAGTTGCAGTGGTTCCTTCTTGATAGTCCCACCCTGTGGTCAAGCGGACAAAGCACTGGCCCTTATAGAACTCGGGATGGTCAATGTTGAGAATCTAGGTTGTCTCTGCTCTGGCCAGCAAGATCCTACAGTGCTCTCAGCTGCAGAAGGACCCCAGCAACCACCTGTCCTGCTCAAGTATTGATGTGGTACCCTCGTAACATCAGCAGGGCTTGGAAATCCCAGAACACACTCTAAAGGCTCCCAACTGACAACTTCACCAGTCATGTCTCCGCTCCTGAGCAATGAGACTAAATGAAGAGATCAGGTTCCTAGAAAGAGTCCCCCAGCTCTGTGCCACAGAGCTTCCCATCATGCCTCTCCTAAAGGCATTCACCTTAAAGTTGGGAAACCAGTGCTTCAACCCTACCTAAAAAGAAGCCGTCCCTGTTCACGATTGGTTCTGGCCTGTAGGGGGAGCTCAGGGCTTCTCTCACTCCCTTACTCAACCTCTAAGGAGGCAGAGAACTGAGAACTGATCAGGTTGGTTATAAGATACGAACTGGCCTGGTGGGTGGGTGTTTGCACAGGAGTTAACACATGCACTCGCCATCTTTCTCACATCCCTCACTTCTTCCAGGAGGTTGCAGGTCTGGGTCTCATGGTCTTGCCCTGAGATGTTGGTAGGGTGGTCCAAGCCAGCTCCACTAGGGGCCCTGACTCAAATTCTCTCTTTTCTTGACTCTTGATCTCTTCTGGGTTCCCTGACATTATGACTATTAGAAGCCAAGATCTAGGCTTGAGCGAGGGTTGGAATTCCCTTGGACCTATCTAGTTTAGAAGGAAGGAGTCCCCGAAGGCATCATGGCCTCTATTTTAAGATTTGGAGCAAAATCCCAGCTCATAATAAATTGCCTCTGCTGGTTTTGCACTTTTCTTCTTATATATACATATTTCCATGGGAAATCACGAGGACAAGGATTCAAGCATTTCTAACCAAATATGATTAAGAACTTTCTCCATCTCAATATGTCTCTTCAACAACAGCAGATGCCAAATAGCACGAAGAATGGGAAGGAAAAAGAAAACACATTTACACAGAGCTGCCTGTGTACACTGGGTGTCTCACGAGCACTCCCTCCAGTCCTCACAGTGTGACATGCAGAAGACGTTATTTGTTCCCATTTTGGAAACAACGAAATGAACCCTGACCAGATAGCTAACTTCACCAAGGCCAACAGCGGCCCCTGCAGGGATGGATTCACACCAAGTTCCTCTCCCTTCGCTCCTCACTCCCAACTTCACTCCAATGGCATCTCATCTTTGAGGCGCAGCCAAAATAGCACCTCATTCATTCATTCACCTAGCAAATGTTTACTAAGGATCATGTTCTTTGGAGGCACTGAGTATAAGCTAAGAACAAAGGAGACAGAATGCCTGCTTTCATGAAAATGACTCTCTAATCACAGAGAGAAACAGAAAAATTTTTTAAATGTCCTGCCCTCCCCAGTCTTCCCCATCACAGAATTTAAACCATTGCATTGTAGTTGCCTATTTAATTGCATCTCTCCCATACTTAACTGCAAGCAGCATGAGGGAGTTGTGCTCACCATTATATCCTAAGGCTTCTATTATACTTAGCACATAGAAGAGGTTCTATAAATATTCAATGAGTGAGAGTTAACATTTATTGAACATTTATTCATGCCAGGAACTATTTTAAGGAATCCACCAGGCAAAAACTCATTTGATCCTTGAAACAGCATTATGAAGTATATACTACTTACTAATCCATTTTACAGATGAGGAAACCAAGGTACTAAGAGGTGAAGTGGCTTGCCCAGGGGCAAGCACAGCATTTTGCACAGTGGCCAATAAATTGTAGTGGCAGCTGTAGGGCTGTAACCATCATGTGCTATTTTAGGAGAATGGCTTAGAGTGGGCTGTGCAGCAAAATTGGAACCAGACGAGAGACAGGAAAGGCCAATTACGCAAGTTGTAGGGAAAAGTTGACTTCTTTATGGTTTATTTAGAGGCTGTTGGAGGTCCCCACAACCTCATTCCCCTGCCTCAGCTTTCATGAAGGATCACACTTATAGGTACTAACTGCATGCACCCACCTTCCCAGTCCCTTAAACCACAGTTGCCAACCTTTTCCATGGATGGGGAAGGGGGAGGGAATGGTTTGGGGATGATTCCAGTGCATTACATTTACTGTGCACTTTATTGCTATTATTATTGCATTGTAATATATAATGAAATAATTATACAACTCACCCTAATGCAGAATCAATGGGAGTCCTGAGCTTGTTTTCCTGCAACGTCACCACCTCAGCTCCACCACAGATCATGAGGCATTCGACTCTCATAAGGAGCGTGCAACCTAGATCTTCCCATGCACAGTTTACAATAGGGTTTGCACTCCTATGAGAATCTAATGGCCCCAATGATCTGAGAGAAGATGGAGCTCAGGCGGTAATGCAAGCAATGGGGAGTGGCTGTAAATACAGATGACACTTCGCTGGCTTGCCTGCTGCTCACCTCCTGCTATGCAGCCTTGTTCCTTACGAGCCAGGGACTGGTACTAGTCTGTAGCCCAGGTGTTAGGCACCATGCCTTAGACTACCCAGACAAACCAGGTCACCCCAATCGATTCTGTCCTTTCTCTTGCCACCTGGAAAAGGCTGGGATAAAGCCATATTCCCACACTTGGGGTGCTCATGACTCCAGGATCTTCACGGAGAATCTTTAGGGTGCCTACTGATGCCTGCCCAAGCGCAATGCCATCTCCAAGATGGGCAGCTCCCAACAGCCACACTTGCACTTTGAGACATCCACATTTCCCGGATGCAGTTGATTGGAGTGGAAAAAGACACTCAAGTGTCATACATGCTGAGTGGCTGGGACACAAGGTCGTCAGTTCTTAGGCCAGGAGACATGCCCTTCTCACAGGGCTGACAAGGCTGATTTTGTTTTTGATTGGCAAATCACAGTTGTATACATTTCTGGGGCACAACGTGATTGTTCTTGGTTGATGCATAAGTTTGTAGCGTTTGTTTTTGGCATTGAAGCACTATGGTGTTAGGAATTCATTTATTAAATGTCATTTGTCATTTGAAGTGACCATGTTGAGCTTGTGAACAAGCCTTGCATTTTTCAGGTTTGAAGAAAGTTAATGCTATTTGTAGGCGAAAGAAGATGGAGTCTAAGTGCAAAAAAGTGAACACTTCCAACATATTCTTCTGTTTGAGTTGAACAGGGGAGCAAAGGCAGCAGAGGCAGCTTGAAACATTTGTGTCATGTAATGGGAAGAATGCCATTGGGGAAAGCACAGCAAGAAAATGGTTGTGTCAAAAAAAAAAAAGAAAAAAGAAAAAGAAAAGAAAATGGTTGTGTCATTCAAGGAGGACCACTTCAACCTGAGTGATTCTCCACATTCAGGAAGACCATCGGGCTTTGATGAAGATCATTTAAAAGCTTTAATTCACAATGATCTATGTCAGTCAACCTGAGAATTGGCAAATGTGGTGAACTGTGACCAGTTAACCACCGTTCAACACTTGCATTCCATGGGCAAGCAAAAAAACACTATGAACTTATGCACCAACCCAATACAATGTAACATGACTAAAATCAAGCTAATTAACACATTTATTGCCGGGCTTACCTATCATTTTTATGGCGAGACATTTGAAATTTACCCTTAGTTGCTCTGAAACATACAATACCTTATTGTTGACTAATGTCACCCTACTGTGCAATAGAACTCAAAACCTATTTATTCATCCTGTCTATCTGAAACTTTGTACCCTTTGATCAACAGTTCCCCATTCTCTCCCTCCCCTCTCCTACTCCCCTACCTCCAGGCCTCTCTTCTTCTTTGATTTCCACTTTATTAGATTTCACATACAAGTGAGATCATGCAGTATCTTCTGTCTTTCTGTCTGGCTTACTTCACCTAGCATAATGTGCTCCAGGTTCATCTGCATTGGAGCAAACAGCAGGAGGTGTGATTTTTTTTCCCCTGGTTCATTGACTTTTTATTTATTTATTTATTTATTTATTTATTTATTTATTTATTTAAAAGATGTGGGGTACAATTCAGGGTTAGGTATATAAATGTTCATTATGCAGGTACCCTTGTTGATGAGGTGTGCCCCCTTCCCTGGCAGTTTCCCATTACTGCCAACTCCCCCCTGCCACCCCCACCCGGCAGTTTCTCATTACTGCCAATCCCTTTCTTACTGTATTATGATAATTGTTCAAGGTCTGCTTACGAGTGAGAACATGTGGTACTCAGTTCTTTGTTTCTGTGATAGATCACATAGACTCTAAATCCATCCTGATTTTCATAGTGGGCTTCCAGGAGCAGATAGAAACAAAGACAAAGGTCACATGACTCCAAGGATGAAGCTCCTGATGTCCTGCCTTCCAAGTCCATTTGCCTCCCCTCCCCATGTCCTCTAAAAGTTCTCCTTTGTGCTTCAGCCAATCCAGGTAGGCAGGTTACCTGCGATCCCAGGGTAAGAGTCAAGATATTTTACTACTTTGACTCCCCAAGGCAGGGGCCAGGCTGTGCTGGGAATTAACTCTCTAGTTGCCAGGTCATACGGATATGGGGTGGACAGAAGCTGGTGGAAGTAGATGTGGGTGAGTGGAAGGTGGGAGTGGGAGGCTCAGAGGGCCCAGTGGCTATTTACCAATCGGTTCAAAAGTACTTCAAAATTTTCACACCTGGTGCAATAATGCCAGTGCATGCAGGTTAAATGTCAGTCCTGCCTTTAACTAAAATATATTCCCTTCCCAGCTTCTGAGGCTGTGGCTATTGACCAACCCTGGAATGAACCTGGGAGGCCTCGTAGACTCTAAGCCATAACTCTCCCTACGTTCTGGTTTTTATGCCTGAAAATGTAGCTTCAGGCCAGGTGCAGTGGTTCACACCCACAATTCTAGCACTTTGGGAGGATTGCTTGAGCCAGAAGTCTGAGACCAGCCTAGGGAACATAGCTAGACCTCATCTCTACAATTTTTTTTTAATTAGCCAGCATGGTAGTGCATGCCTGTAGTCCCAGCTACTTGGGAGGCTGAGGTGGGAGAATTGCCTGAGCCCAGGAGGTCGAGACTGTGGTAAGCCATGATCATGCCACTGCACACCAGCCCAAGGAACAGAATGAGACCCTGACTCAAAAAACAAACAAAACAAAACAAAGATGTAGTTTTGATCTACACCCCAACCCCTCCCCTAGTCTCACTTTATAGTCAGATGTCTCCAACCCAGGCCACACTGGCTGGACCCCTCCAGACCACCTGAAGCCCATCCCATCCTGGCTTGGGTTCTCCTTCATGCCCAGACATCACAATCTGGAACCCATGAGCCACATCAAGCCTGCAAGCAAGCCATAGTAGGCCCATGTGGTGCTTCTAAAAAATCTGGATTCATTGACTAGTTTTAAGTCATGAAATGTCAAATAAAAAAATAAATGTCTGACTCTGAGAAATTGCAAGCTGTGACAATGCTAGTCACTCATTTCTGTGGGTGGAGCAGCAGCTGCTCCCTTTAGATAAGGGATAAGCTTTCCAGTTTTTCACAGTCCCCACTATTCCCTATTGTCTTACACCATGCCTGTTTCACTCTCTTCCTCTTCCTGCCTGGTCCCCATAGGAATTTGGGTTTAGGACTTCCACCAGGCTCCTTATCCTCTTCCCAATGTTTCCTCAGTTTGGATCAACCACATGTAAACACATCCCCTGAACTTCCAAGTAAGTTCAGTCAGCGCAGTGTCAAGTGCTCCCAGAAATAGTTTTGAACTACTGCGTCCCTACCCTTGATGTCCAGTGTCCCTGGTCTCTCTCCCACCCCTGGGATCAGGTTTTCACATGATCCTGGCATGTTGTTGAGGATCCACCTCCATGTGCTTAGTACGAGGCAAACTTGGATTTCCAAGTTTTCTTGGATTCCTGATTCTGATTCGAGAGCTTGTTGCATAACCACAAAACAACCAATGAGTGTGGTCTTTACTATTACCTATCTGCCAAGCACTGTGCTGAAGGCTCTATATAGTGTCACCAAATTCTCATAATAGGCCAGTGAGGGAGGAGATCTTGTTATCCTTGTATTCCAGATGAGCAAATGGAGGCTTAGAGAAGTAACTTGTCCAAGGTCACAAAGCAAGGAAATGGGAGGAAAGCCAGGACTGGAATTCAAGTTTGCCAGATGCCAGAGACACAGGTGGAGGAGTGGGATCCCCTCAGTGTCCCTTTGGCTGCCTCCCTCCTCCGCAGCCTCCCCAGAGAGTCTCCACCTAACAGGGGTGACAGACAATGACACTCTTCATCTCACACAAATGCAGCACCACTTGGGTTCCCCTACTCCCAAACCAGAGTCTTCATGGTGAACTCCCATGCCCAGCACCAAAGGACAGGTAGTTCCAGCCTAACTTCTTCAGGCCATCACCTAACTCCAGACATAGCCAGCTAAACAGGAAGGAAGCACAGGTCAGAGACAAAAAAAAAAAAAAAATGTTTAAACCTCTAAGTCAAAACCTAAAATAACCTCTCTCAGTCTGAATGGGCTGTGTGATTTTGTCCACAGGTGGGCTGAAATCTGGCTGAGCTCAGGCGGAAGGGCAGGAATAAAGGAGCTGAAAGGAAGCACAAAAGCAAAGAAAACACATCCCAACAGTATCTCTTGGAGAAGGAAGTAAAAGCAAACTGCAAATTCAGACTGTGTCATCCCTGGGCATTGACAAGCCATGAAAGTTCCTGAAGGTACACGCCCCAGAAGGTAGGTAGGCAAGGTTAAACTGAAGATCCCAGTTGGAAAACAGCCTCAGAACAGAGAGAAATCAACAAGCACAGACTCTAGAGCTGGCTATGCAATCTCAAGCAAGTGACTTAACCTCTCTGAGTCTCTGGTTCCTTGTCCATAAAATGAAGATAATAACAGCACCTGCCCTGCACACAGGCTGTACAAGCTCTCAATTGTTTATTCCAAATATAAAAACATCATCATGGCAACGCTCCCCAAACTCCAGTCATGAGCTATCACAATTTAGCACATCTACATTCTACCTATAATATTATTTACTTGGTACTTTTCTTCAGCTCAGTGCACCATTTTTACTTAAATAAACTCATTTTAAAATGAAACTCTTTAAGAGTGTAAACTCCTGGGGTCAATGTGAAAATTATGGATTTTTTTCAAATACATCTTAAAATGAAATAGATGACTCTTAAAATGAAATTTTAAGGGCTTGGCATGGGGTTCATGCCTATAATTCCAGCACTTTGGAAGGCTATGGGAGGAGGACTGCTTGAGCTTAGGAGTTTGAGACCAGCCTGAGCAACACACTGAGACCCTGTCTCTACAAAAAACAATCAAAAAATTAGCCATGGTGGCATGTGCCAATAGTCCCAGTTACTAGGGAGGCTGAGGCGGAAGAATCACCTGAGCCCAAGGGGTGGACGCTGCTGACTCCAGCCTGGATGACAGAGTGAGAGAGACTCTGACTCAAAAAATAAAAATAAAATTTTAAAATGCTCGTCCTAACGGCTTCTGTTGGGAGGCTGTGGAGAAATAGATACATACATTCCCAGTGGGTAGACCAATTGGTGTTACCCTGGGGGAGGAGCAAATTGGCACTAGTGATCAAAACTAAAAATGTTTTTAAAAATTACAAATGCTTTTCCCCTTTGGCCTAGTCATCTTACTTCCAGGAATTTATCCTGGAGATAAGCCTGAATTCATAAAAATAATATACATACATGGTTATTCACTGAAGTACTGTTTACAACAGTAAAAAGTTTTAAACAAGCTGTCATTGGAGGGAGCTCTTTAAATAAATCATAGGGCAGCCACACGATGGAGGACTACACATATATAAAGAGGAATGAGTAAGTTCTCTGGCTAATATGGAAAAACCTCAAGGATATATTTTTTAAGTGAAACTAAAATTTAAAAAAATCAAGGTGCTAAATTGTGTATGTTGCATGCTACCTTTTGTGTGAAAAAGTGAAGAGGGATATGAAAGTATATTTTCTCTCTCTCTCTATTCATCTATCACTCTCGACAGAGGTCTCACTTTGTTGCCCAGGCTGGCCTCGAACTCCTGGGCTCAAGCCATCCTCCCATTTCAGCCTCCCGAGTAGTGGGGAAAAGTATATTACTCACACCTCTGAAAGGATACACACAAGAAAACCTAATTAAAGTGTTTATCTATGGAGGCAAGGGAGAACAAAGTAGACAGGAAGACTTCTCAATATAAACCTTTCTCTAGTTTTGATGTAAAGTAGAACATTTTAGGGTTTAGCTGGGCACCACAAAAACCTCACAGTTTATACCAGCACCCTGGGCAACACATTATTACTGCCATGCCCCTAGCTACAGACAAAAGGCCAAGAATTCCCAAGAGACAGAAAAGTAGTGAAACCTTAATAGAGACTGGGTAGACTGAAATTTTGTGAGCTTGAAATGTATATAATGTTATAAGTTATAAAAATGACACATACACATACACACAGCAGTTGAAAAGGGGACACTATAATTTGGTGAAGATCTTTCATGTTGCTGCTGGAGAAAAGAACAGAACTGAGAGCACTTTGTAAACGACCTCAGGCCTAGTGACAGCTTGGCTGATATACTGTGCCTCCTTCTAGCCCCACTCCCTTGGTAAATATGGAATCTTCAGTCTGAAGGACATGGTTTTATTGTGAACATTTTGGCAGAATTTTAAATATGATTTCCTGAGTTGATATCTGCACTGCAGTCCACATCAATATTAGGGGTTAGTTAATAGCCATGTTCAAATTTTTAACTCCAGGCTCTGGCAGTTATGAGCTTTTTTCGCTCTAGGACAAGTTATTCAACCCTTTAAAGTTTTGTTTCCTCACCTGAAGATGGGATAATAATACTTAAAGCCTAGGTTAACAAGAGAGTTTACTGAGTTACTGCAATGGAAAATGCCTGTCACTGGTGAAAACAAACATTTAATATATGTTCATTGTTATCATTAATTATCTATCCATGCCCTTTGCCTGTTTTAAAATTCAAGTTTTTTTCTAATTATTTGTAACAACTTTTCTTTATATATCACCTAAGGCTATTAATCATGTACCTATGATATACGCAGTAAGTTTTCCCAGTGTTTCATTCACCTTTCAATTTTTGTACCGGGTGTAGTGGCTCACGCCTATAATCCCAGCACTTTGGGAGGCAGAGGTGAGAGGACTGCCTGAGCCCATGGGTTCAAGACCAGCTGGGCAACTTGACAAGACCTCATCTCTACAAAAAATAAAGAAAAATTAGCAGGCATGGTGGCACATGCCTGTAGTTCCAGCTACTTGGAAGGCTGAGATGGAAGGACCACCTGAGCCAGCAAATCTGGGCTGCAATGATCATAAGCATGCCACTGCACTCCAGCCTGGGTGACAGACTGAGACTCCAACTAAAAAAAAACTGTTATGCATGTGTGTGTGAAAGCTGGGGGTCTCACTCTGTCACCAGGCTGGAGTGCAATAGCAGGATCATGGCTCACTGCAGCCTCAACCTCCTGGGCTCAGGCCATCCTTTCACTTCAGCCTCCCTAGTAGCTGGGATTACAGACATGTGCCACCATGCCTGGCTAATTTTTTTTTTTAATTTTTGTAGATGTTTCCTAGGCCAGACTCAAACTACTAGGCTCAAGCAAACCTCCTGCCTTGGCCTCCCAAAGTGCTGGGATTACAGGTATGAGACACTATGCCCAGCCCCCTTTTAAATTTTGCTCAAGCATATAAGCCAAGTGTGTGTGTGTGTGTGTGTGTGTGTGTGTGTGTGTGTGTGTGTTGTGTATTGTGTGTGTGTGTGTGTGTGTGTGTGTGTGTGTGTGTTTAAATAAAGTGCAAAATTTCCCCTCTTCCTTTAGGGTCTCTGTCTCTGCCATCATACTTAGAAAGTCTTTCCTGCAGTCCTTTTATGATTTCACTTTTTACACTGAAGTTATTATTTCCCTCTGAATTCATTTTAGCATGAGTTCTGAAGAAAGATCTTTATTTCCTTTCTTAATGTTTAAACAGCAAGTATATAGAATTCATCTTTTCCCTGCTGATTTGAAAGGCCTCTTTATCATACACTAATTTTTCCATTTTTTCTTATGCTCCACTGATCTGTCTCTCTCTGTCCCCGCCCTTGCATAATACTACTTTAATATATCATAGATTTATAAAAATCTTAGTATCTAGAAACATGCATATCATACCCACTGACCACTCCTGGAGCATTACTTCCCATTTTCATATTCCATTGGTTATTCTCATCCATGTATCCTTCCAGATTCTTTGCCTGCTCTACTTATTAACCCTACTAGAAAAATTCCAACCTACAGCAACAGCTCAGTGGACAGTAGCATATCTAACCTCATGCTTCCAGTCAGTGCTGAATAGGACAACGTCTGATCAGTGATGTGCAGTTTTTGAAGGAATAACTGGGCCGATCAGCATGTAGAATAAGGAACTGTGCAGAGCTGGGTGCTGGGGCTGAGAAAGGAGTGGGGGTGGGGGGCATGATATATATAACCAGGGCTGGCAAGGGGGGAGAAACTAAGAGGAAGGGGAAGGAGAGAGGGGAGGGAAGAGAGGAGGGAGGAGTGGAGAGGAAAAAGGAAGGGGAGGGGGAGAGGAAGAGAGACAGAGAGAGAGAGAAAGAGAGAGAGAGAGAGAACTCACATGTAATTTGAGCCTTCCTTTATGTTTTTGCAGAAAAGTTTGTTCCCCCTAAGCTCTTCTTAGTTGGGGTTTAAGTATTTATTCCTACATAGTTTACCTTCTTTATTGCAATTTTAACTGGTTATTGATATAATACAGAAAAGTTATCGGCATTTATATATTTATTTTAGAACCAATCGTTAAAATTCTTGGCAAGGGGTGCTCAATTATTTTCTTGGATTTTCTTGGATCTTACTAGTAGACAACATTTGCCACTCATGTTAAGCCAGTCTTTTTCACTCTGGGATTACACCTGTTGTTTCAACGAGTGATCTCAATTTATTAGCAAAGCCAACGGTTCTGAACTTGGGTATGTCTTTCTCTAAAGCATAGGTGAAAATCTCTTCCAGAGATGTATTTCAAACCACAACCATCCAGGCCACCAGATGGGACTCATAGCTGTGGTGAGCCACAATTTAGATGGGGAACACCGTATCCTCGGAACATTGGAAAAAAGCTGGGAAGAACTGGCGACCTACGGCCAGCTCTCCTGATGTTATCCCTATTAACTTTAAAAATCCAGAATTATCTTTTGGAGGGCAGGCCCCTTGTTGTACAGGCTTCCCCCACTAAGTGATCTAGGAACCCACTGGCATCTGTGTACCAGTCAGTGTTGTTGTGAGGCTGCATTCAGTGAATTTTTTTTTTTAAGAATCTTTCAGTGTGTTTGCCCATGTCATGATGAGTGATTCATGAGCACACCTGCCCACACTGTGCTGCGTGTTCAGCAGTTTTTGACCAAAAATGACATGACCCCTGTGCCCCACTCTCTCTATTTACCCCATCTCACCCCGAGTGACTTTTTATTGTTCCCCCCAATGAAAAAAGTCCTCCAAGGGGCACATTTTGCTGCTGTAGAAGAGGTAAAGCAAAAACAGCAGAAGCACCAAAAGTCATCAAAATTGATGAGTTCAAAAACTTTTTTGAACAGCAGAAAAGCTTCTTGATAGGTGCATTGCATCAAATGGTGAGTACTTTGAAGGTGACTGAAGTTTAAACATTTAAGAATAAACACACTAATTTTTTTTTTTTTTTTTTTTTGAGTTGGAGTCTCACTGTTGTCCAGGTTGGAGTGCAGTGACACCTCCTGGCCACCGCAGCCTCAACCTGCTGGGCTCAAATGATCCTTCCACTTCAACCTTCCAGGAAGTTGGAACTACAGGTGCATGCCACCACACCCAGCTAATTTTTCTTGATTTATTGTAGAGATGAGGTTTTGCCACGTTGCCCAGGCTGATCTTGAACCTGGGGGCTCAGGCAATCCTCTCACCTCGGCCCACAATTTTCTATAAATAAATTCCTGTTTTGGGGGGTCCCCCATGTATTTATCTTGTGGGGATGTCACAGGGAAAGAATTATTTACAACCTTTAAAACACTTGCCTGACACAGAGAAGGCACTCAATAAATAACAGTTATTATTATTAGTTATTAATTAGTGCTGTCCTATGTCTGCTGAGTTATAACTATTATTATAACTATTCCCAATCAACCCCATATACATTCCCATTTCTTGGACATCAGTCTACATTGCCTGTGTCAATTCCCCCCACAAAAGCTATAAGTCATTCATTTATTCACTGAGTATTTGTTGAGCACCTTGCCTGTGTCAGGTGCTGAGGAGCAAAGTCAGACACAGGGTTTACCCTGATGGGCTCCAGTCCAGCTGGGAAAGGTCTAGAAAGAAGCATAAACCAACGCACACTACCAAATGCTGAGAAAGAGAAACCCTACTTGGGAGGGTCGATCACGAGGGAGACAGCTGATCAGCACTCAGGGGCACCGCCCCAAGGAAGTGAAGTTGGAGCTGCAATCTGCAGGATTCGAGGGTGAAACCTAGCCACAGCCATGGGTGGGGGCTTTGCCCTTAGGGAGAGGTAACTACTCAGCCACGTGGGTTCTGCTGATCAGCCCAGGAAGACACGGATGGCACCACCCCACTGCCACCTACCTGGCTCAGGCCCCACCTCATCCTCCAGCCCCTGTTCCTAGCATGGTCTCCTCAGCCAGGAGACCCCAGCCCCCATGACAGGGAGTTTAGTATAGAGATCATGAGTCCAGATTTAAAGCTAGAGAGGCCACATTCAGCACTGCCAATTCCCAGTCACGCGGCCTTGAGCAAGTTATTTGACCTCTAGGAGCACTGATGTTCTTGCCTATAAAATGGAGAGAAGAGCTGTCATGTGGAGAGACATGATAGCCCAGCAGCACACACTGCAAGGCCACACTGTCTGGGACTGACTCCCAGCTCAGTGACTTCCTGGGCTGTGTGACTCTAGGCGGGTGATCTAACCTCTCTGCCCTTCAGTTTCCTCATCCTTAAAATGCAAATAATAATAACAGCACCGATTCCTCATGGAATTATGAGAATTTAATGGACTCATATTTGTACGGTGCCTGGCGCATAGTATACACTATATACATGTTTGTTGACTATAATAAATAAATGTCCCTGCTTTCTAGATATGCGAGGATTCATGAAATCACATGGCAGCATTTAGCTTAACACGGTGACTACCATATAATATTCATTTGATAAATGTTAGCTTAAAATAAAAAGGACATCTGTGATCTTGGGCAAGTCACTTCCATGGTCTAATCTCAGTTCTCTCTTCAGAAAACAAAGGGGTTAAGCTGAGTAGCTCCCCAGGGGGGCTTCACATTCTGGTGGAGGCTGTACACAGAGTGCACCCCGCCTCTTCCTGTGGAGGGCGTGTGGTGTCTTCACTGCTGAGGGCACAGTAGTCATTGCAGAGCACAGTCACACTGCAACAGATCACACCCTCAAGTTATAAATAAACCCTCCATCACCCACAAAACATACACCCATCTCCTCCCCAACCCCCTCTCCCAGCAGTGCCTTAATAAGCCAACCGAGGCAAGGGGTCTGAGCACTCCTCTCTCCTCGCTAAGTGAGGGTCACCCAAATGCAAGAGCACGGCACAAGGTGCAGGGCCGGATGCCTGGGTTCCTAACAGCACCCTCTGCTGCAGAAGCACCTGGCACACCCAAGTCTGCATTTCAGAAGAGCAGGAAGAACCTTTGCATAGAAGGACACAGTGAGTTTGTGAATGAGAGAGGAGCCTCCCGTCACAGCAAAGGACATTGCTGAAAGGAATGCCTGCTGCTCTGTCTGCTATGCCTGGGGCTGTGGACCCAGAAAGCCTATGCAAGTTCTCATCCTCATAACGATGATCCCAAACCATTGGGTCCACGTAGACCAGGGCCCTGACTAATCAAGGCAAGTTCTGTGCATGCCAACTCTGATACCTATGCTTTTTTTTTTACAAGCCCTCACCTCACCTTTCATCCTTGACTAAGATCATTACTAGGTAGGACACTGCTTTGTTCAACAGTAACTGAAGAACTATTATGTTCTAAGTGGAGCGATGGAACAGTAGACACTGACCCCACCATCAGGACTTTATAGATCCCAGTGGGGTACAATAATTATTACTGTAGTAACAGCTAACACACAGCCCTCTCACCATATGCCAGGCACTGTGCTAAGGGCCTTACTTACCATTTACTCTCATCTGATCATCAACCACCATGGGAAACAGGTTTATTGTTATGCCCATTTTACAGGGGAGAAAGTTGAGGCACAGAAAAGTTAAGTAACTTAAGTAACAAGATCGCACAGTTAGTGAAATGGACCCAGAATCTGAGCTCTTGGATACCTGTAAGTAAATGCAAAGATACTCCTATGATGTGTGACAGCAAGGAGAGGTACATGGTGCTCTAAGTATAAAATATCAGGAATTGAGCAAAGTATCAAGGAGGTCAGGGAGGACTTTCCTGAGTAGGTGATGCTTTAGCTGTGGCCAAGAGGATCAGCATGAGTCACCCAGGGCTCTTAACCCTGGATGCACATTAAAACCAATTGGGAGACTTTGAATCAATCAGAGATTCTGAATCAGTAGGCATGCAATGGGCGCTGACACCAGTGTTTGGTTAAAGAGCACTGCAGGTGATTCCACTATGCAATCGGGGTTGAGACTCACTGACCTCATGGGCCAGGGAGGATAGTATCCCTTAGCAGAGGAAATAGTATGTGCAATGCCTCGTGGTGAGGGCGACAGTGAGTAAGAGAAGGCACTCAGAGTGGTCAGGCAGACACTGGGAGAATTCTCAGGGCCAGAGCATGCAGGGCCTTGCAGGCCAACCGTGTAAAATATCTTCCAATGGGGACACTAATGGAATGGGGAGAATAATAGGAGACACAAACCATGTGGGGTGTGGATGCAACAGAACACACCAATCTCCTTTGCAGGCACACTGGGCAAGGAGGGGAGGTCTGCTCACCCTGCTTATAAGTCATATCACAGGATACTGACGTTGTCCCAAGAACAGTGGGAAGCCACTGATGCATCCACAGCAAGGAAGACAACACGTTCTGTTCACATCTGGTTTTTAGACAGATGTGGAAATGATAGGCCAGGAAGCAGGGAGGCAGGACGAGAGGTTACTGGTCCACAGAAGGTTCGTGGAGCTGGACACTCGGTGAGGAGGGGAGAAGTGAATGGCGGTGTATCACAGCGACTAAGAGCAAACTCTGGAGCCAGACCAAGTTCAAATTCAGACTCTGCTTCTTATTAGACATGTGACCTGATAGATCAGGTCAAATTCCTGGGCCTCAGTTTTCTCCTCCATGAAAAGGGCATAAAAAGAGTCTCATGGGGTGAGGTTAAGTGAGTGAGTGTATGTAAATTGCTTAGAACACCAGGCACAGGATAGGTGCTATAATAAGTGTTAGCTACCATTGTTATGGCAATGGAGAGAATTGGAGGATGGGGGAAGTCTGGGAGCTCAGAGAAAGAGGCCCCAAGGATTGCCCACTCTTCAGTGGGATTTTGGAGATTCAAGTCAAGTTGTGAAAAACATCAAAGAAAAATTTTACAAGGAAGTGGCTGAGAAGTAGAATTGAGGACTGGATCTAGGACCCAAAGGCCAACACTGAAGGCCAAAGCAGGTTCAAGTCTTTGAGTCAAGTACACTTAAATGGCATGCCAGGTATTCCTTTAAACTCTTTGTGTATATTAACTTATTTATTACTCATAATGTTCCTAAGAAAGAGGTATATTATTCTCCTCTTATAAATAAACAGAAGAACAGAGAGGTCAAGCAACTTATCCAAAGCACACAGCAAATAGGTAGCATAGCCAAGATTTGAGCTCAGGTAGGCGGGTTCCAGAGTCCATGCTCTTAATGAACATGCAAGACCTCAAACCTGAGCCTACGTAGTTCACTCTGCCCTCATCCCCAAACTACCACAAAAAGTACCAGAAGGGATTGTTTAAAAATAGGAGGAAAATCTATTTCAGCCCAGAAACCAGGGAAAGGTACCAAGTAAATGCCAGAAACTCTTGGAATGCTTTTCAATACATAGAAATGGTGAGCCTGGAATTGAGGGAAGGACAGCCTGGCCTGGTTCTCCTCACCCTACCCCCAATTTTAAAAAATCAGAGTGGCAAGGTCTGATCGGGGGAATTGACCAAGCATAGGAAGCAAAGGTGAATCCTCGCAGGTGACTGTGCCGTCCCTGGCAGCAGCAGGTCCTTGAGGAATATTTGGAATAATGACTAACTTCCCAAAGCCTTCAGGAGAAGCAAGTGGCTGCCAGACAGACACACTTGCAGATCCCATTGGACAGGAGGAAGGCGCTAATGAC
Source organism: Tarsius wallacei (assembly GCA_963574415.1). Taxonomy (NCBI): domain Eukaryota; kingdom Metazoa; phylum Chordata; class Mammalia; order Primates; family Tarsiidae; genus Tarsius; species Tarsius wallacei. The sequence continues at coordinate 37,768 of CAUYQG010060927.1, read as the reverse complement.
AGCAGGGGGCGCTGTAGCAGCTGGTTCCTAACCAACCCTGTGTGCCAAGGTTAGAGAAATAGCCATGCCCCAGCCAATACCTAGACCTCAGCAACCCCGAGAGAGAAAAAAGCCTTCTGTATACTTTTAAAGCTCCCTGCCTTGAACTCTAGCTTCCCTCCCCCACCAAAGAAGGTTGGTTTGACTAAATTTACATTTTCCTTTCTCTCCTCATATGGAGAGAGGAGACCTTCCACTGACAGTCCCCACCTACAAATGCAGAAGTTGTAAACTGGATGTCCACAGAATGAATCTAGTCCAAAAATGTGTTTAAAATACATCACAGTTGTAATTCTCAAATTATTTGTCAAGATCTAATTTTAGAGGATTTTGGACTTCTCTGGGACAACGGGAAAAACTGGACTGTAGTCATTTAAAGAGCAGAAATAAAAACACAGAGCTGAATATTGGCTGCCTCTTTCAGACAAGGTGTGCATGGGCCAGGTAGACACGTCTCATGTACAATAAACAATTTTCAAGAACTGTGTGAACAGCCCAGACTAAAACTAGCACCTTTGATTCCAAATTCTAAATTCCTAGAAGAAGGAATTTGATTGGCCCAGCTTTGAGGAGATGTCTACGTGCATCTGGACCAAATGAGGCTGAGGCTGTAGGGTCACAGAGCTCTGGGGGTTCATATCTAGAAAGGCAGTTCTCAGAGATGAGAGTTAGGTTTGTCCAAGGTGCACAAAGTTGAGATTACTAGACAGCTTGGGGTATTAGGTAAGAACATAAGCCTGGGGGCCAGAATGCCTAGATTTGAATCTTAATTCTACCACTCATTTGTCATGTGAGTTTGGGAGAGTCACTTAGTCTCTGAGTACCTCAGTTTCCTCATCTGTGAATTGGTATAACAACGATAGCCTTTCTCATGATGTGCAATGGAAGAAAAAAGTTATTATACATAAAGTACTTAGAATTATATCTATAAATGCTGGCTCGTGGATATTATTATTTTTTGAAAAGATACTTGGAAATCCTAGAATCCTAGGCCACTGGAGATGGAGGAAGCCCTTGTAAATACAAAAAAGCAGCACAGACAGGAAGAAAACCAGAAATGAGTAAATCTGGTTCACTCCAGGACAAGGGCCTTTCACATCCCTCAGGCTGCCCCTCTCCAGGGCCATCTGCCCTTGTATTTTTCCATTTGCCCCCAGGCCTGCAGCTCCAGAATTTAGAGTCTTCTGGGACTATTGCCTTTATCAGGTGAGGCTGTTTCTGCCCAACCCAGAGAAGATAAAATAATTTCTAAGATAGAACGTGTCAGCCTCATTCAAGTCCCAGTGGCTATACTCTTTGTGCAGAGAAGAAACAGTTGGTTACTGTTTTCTGGACTTCTAGTGCCATAGATTTGCTTCTTCCTCCACAGCATGAAGCCCTCTGTCGTCGTGACAGTGAGGGACAAAGGGCTGGTTAGAAGCAATTTGTGCTGACCTTTACAGCCCAGTTCTGCATTGCAGGAGCAGTAGGCCCATGGCAAATGGGAGCATAAGTATCGTGTGGAATTCACTAGACGGTCCAAAAAAAATTGCATTTTATCACATCACCATCGTTTTATCAGACCCTCCCCCCAACCATCCCATGGGAGATGCCTTTCCATTTTGCAGAAAGCGATATGGATGTATGCCATGCCAAAAATAAGGCTGGACTTTTGAAACTCACAATTGAAGACCATGCCTGGCAATAATATTAATTAGCACATACTAGGTGCTAAGTATAGCCTGAAGCCCTTACCATGGGTTAACTCGTTTAATCCTCACCTGGATCCTATGAAGTGGGTGCTACTTTTTTTCCTTTTTTATTTTTTTAGAGATGAGGAAATTGAGGGAGAAAGTTAGGTAACTAACCCAACATTATTCAGGTAGCTAGAGCCAAACCTGGAATTCAAACTCAATCATTCTGGCTTCAGAGCCACCGTATGATACTGCCTTACATTGGCTTCCAAACTCAGCTACCCATCAGAATTACCTGAAGAACTTTAAAAAATACAGATTCCCAGGCCCTTGTCTATATCTCTTCAAGTGAAGCCTGTTTTTAGCAGGATACCCAAGTAATCCTCTGGCATTCCATCTGCCTGTAATCGTCAAAAGAGCACTGAGAAGTTGTAATGGGCACACGTCATTGTGATCTGCCCAACACCTATGCTTCCCTTATTCCATAAAAGCACCTCAATTCACCTATGAAAAGTCATCCCACCCCCATTGTGTTTAGTCTCAGAGAGAGCACCTTAAAAGCCCAACTTAGGATTGGTTATGTAACTTGAGCTTGGCCAAATAATCTCTCTCCTTTTGAAATCTGAATTTAGGGCAAAAGTAACACAAGAACCAAAATCAGATAGAGCCAGGCTGATTGTTCAAGTGTTCTTTCAGTTCTCTGAAGTATGCCATTTCCTCTCCAATAAATTTCTTTCTAACTTAGGTTAATCAAAGATGGTCTCTGTTGCATGCAACCAAGCAATACTAACTAGAAGAGCCACCAATGTGACAGAAACCCAGGTCTACCACCAATATCCCCTCTCAGCATGCCTAGCAGTTGATGATCTTTGCTCTATGGGCATGTGGAGGCAATGCTATTATGTGGCAACCAGTTGATTAGTATGTGAGGTTTTCCTTAGCTTGCACAGATGGTCCTTGGTCCTAATTCTGTCCATTGGAGGTACACAAAAAATATCTATACAGTAGCTCTTTGGACATCTGATGATAGCATAACTTCTGAGCTAGACAGGCCAACTCTCAAAGTATTCCCAATCCTTTCTAAGGCATCCTTTTGGACATATAGAATCACACACCCTTGTTACTGAGCACTTTTGTAATGAATGCAAAAGCAGTGGGATGTAATTAGGATGTTACAATGTAACAGTGTTGTGTAACTAGTATGTAATTTCAGCAGGATGGTGCAATTTCAGATTTAGATAGTTATCAGACAAATGAAGGATACACGCAGAGATAGAGATAGAGAGAGACAGAGTCACAAACACAGACAGAGAGACAGGCACTGTACTGTTTAGGATGAATTGCCTCTGACATAATTTATCCTTGAGAAATGAAGATGGGTCTTTAGGTCCAGGTGATGATGATGCCACAAGGGATGTTCAACCTTAATTGTTGCTTCACCTCCTGGAAGGAGCTAGATGGGGCTAGAACAACATGATCATAAGTCAACTGTGAGTGTTATGTAAGTCTGAACAACCCAGGCTTTGAGGAGAGGGCAACTGACTGTCATGTTGCTATATCTGAGACTAGGAGACTGGACAATACCACGTAGAAGGGGGTAAGCCTTTTCTCTGAAGATGGGGATGGTCTTACTACCTGGCAGAGCTAGGACTTTCTTTCCTTCTCTGGGGCCAAAGGTAAACTAAAGTCAAGACTTCTCTGGGACTAGAATCTTATCAAGGGCACCTGAAGATTTTCATTTCAGGAACTAAGCTTGTTCCTTCAAGAGTAATCACACCCAGAAGCAACTACAAGCGACTTTCTCTGTTATGCCCGAGGTTTCTCTCAAATTTGGTCTTCACTGAACTTAGTGGAAAACCCGAGTTTGCACTAGAACTGAAGTGGCCCCAAAATAAATAAACTGAAGAGACCAGCTACAGAACATTCCAAAATGATCTTCAGAGTTTTGCAAGCAACAATCTGGACTAAGACAGAAAGTAGAATTAATAAGCAGCCACTAAAATGTGTTTAGAAAATATAGCCTTTCATTTTTACTTGTGTATACATTTTTATATTTTTTAATATACCATACCAGATCTAATGTTTTATTTTCATTTAGCAATATATAATGACTATATCCCCAGGTCAATAACATTTTAATCACTATGACTTTTATTAAAGTATAATTTATGTACAGTAATGTACAGATTTTAAGCATATAGTTTGGTGAGTTTTGAAAAATTTTATATCTGTATGGGCACCATCCCAATCAAGGTACAGAATACTCCCATCACCCCAGACACTTATATTTAGTCACTGCAAAGAATTTCATCCTATGGGTGTAATACATTTTACTTACATAAGCCTTCATTGGTAGTCACTTGAGTCATTTCCAGATTTTTGTTACTATACTATGCAGTGAATATCACTCTAGTTAAATATATGCACATATCCTTAAATAATTTCTTACCAAAAATTCCTAGAATTGTCATTCTTAGGTGAAAAGAGATTAAGGTCAGTAATTCTTACGTCAGAAACGTGCTTAAGGCTCTTGATATACATTAATAATTCCCTCTTTAGAAAGCATATATTAATTTACCGTGATACATTAGAATTCATGTTTTCTTCGCTTCTTCCTATTTGTCCAAAATGTTTTGGGTCCTATTTCTTTTGATATTATTAAGACTAGGTTTCATTTTTATGTGTGTTTTCATGATACGCTTTTGCCCCTTTTGTTTTTAACCGTGTTTTAAGTTTCTTTTTGTACACTGCCACGAGTTGTACATTGCTCATCCAATCTGATAGCCTCTGCCTTTTTTTGTTGTTGTTGAGTTGAAGTCTTACTCTGTCACCCAGACTGGAGTGCCTTTGCCTTTTAATAGAGAATTTCAATCCATTTACATTATATGGGTCACTAACATTCTGCTATCACTTTTTACCATCTTATTTTATACTTTCAAGATTTCGTAGTTCCTTGCTAGTGTATTTTTTATCTTTATTCCTAAATTTTATCATATTGATCACAATTTTGTTATTTTTATCTCTAAATTGTTTCCTTCAAATTAAAATAGATCTGTTTGAACCATTATGTCCATCCCAACAATTAAATAGCATTAAATATTTTATTTGGCATTTGTTAATTTAGACTCATCAGTGAGATTGGCCTATAGTTTACTTTTTATGCCAACTTTATTTGGTAAACCTGGTTATTATGGCTAAGCTAGTTTATAATAATAAAATGTGATTGCTATTGCTTTGTCAGTTCATCAAAGTTTCTCGTTCCCTTTTCTTCTTATAACATACACTTCTCCTGAGCCAAAGGAATGCCACATGATCCAGTCCTGATAAATTATAAGAGTTGTTCTCCTGACAGTAGAGAACCAACCAGTCAGAACCCTTCCCTGAGACTAATTATGAAGGCAGGGAGGAAGAAGGCCACATCCTCCACTAGGGTTTCCATCTTTCCATGGAGTCAACTGTAATCATGTTTGTAGATGTGTTTATAAATATGTCCCATCTAGAGGAGGAGCAAATGAGGTAAGGGCAAAGCATATGTATCAGCCAAGGTCCCAGTAGGAAACAGATGGTATACTCAAATTAAGAGGATTTTAGGGAGGTCTAATGAAGGTCTAATGGCACTGGGATTGGAAGCTAGTAAAAGCAAAGTGCCAAAGGAAAAAAACCAGAAAAAGATAATTATGTGGAAAAGACTAGAAGCACTGGCAAACTTCAAAGGGCAGAGCCAACTTGATACCATGATAAATACCCTGGGTTCACCTACCCCCACCCCAATCTCCTGCTAGTGCCTTTCATTGAGTCCAACCAGAAGTCAGAAGGTAGGCACTCTGATTGGTACAGTCCTACAGGTCAGTCTCTCGGGGAGAAAGCAGAGTGGATCAGAAAGGCAAAGAAGTCAGCCTACACAGCAAGTGAGGGTCAGTATAGTGGACAGCAAAATGGCCACAGATTTCTCCTATCCCTGTATGGTCTTTTGCTGTGTGACTTTGCTGTTCTTTCTCTTTCTATCCAGAGGTAAAGTCTATTTCTTCACCCCCAATTCTGGTCTTGGCTATAATCAGTGTGACACAAAGTCTTACAAAACATATGTGCTTCAGGGATATATCTTAACAACATATGTGCTTGATGTGCTTGGAACTCTGAGACTGAGCTAGGCTACTAGAGGAAAAGAAACCAAATGGAAGATAAATTAAATGCCCAGATCAACAGACTGCCAGCCATCCCAGATAATCCAGCACCAGTCAAGTCACTAGATCACCAAGACATATGAGAGGGCCCAGCAGAAATCAGTTGATTAAACTCAGATTTAAAAAAATCACTCAGGTAACCCACAAAATCATCATGAGAAATAACAATAATAAATAATTGTTGTTTTAATCCACTAAATTTTGGGATAGTTTTGTTACACAGCAAAAACTGACACAGCAGAAATGAAAAAGCATATTGCAAGTACTGGAGATTTAGTTCCAGTCTTTGAGGCCCTTGCCCCTGAAGCTCTTATTCTATTCCTAATGTCTTTCTCAAGAGGCAATTTCCTATTGCTAATTTGAATTGGAGTTCTCTCACTTTCAATTTTAAAAAAGTAATTATAAAGCTTTATCTTTTCTTTGCAATCTGGTACAATTTAAAATGAACAGAAATTTTCCATTCTCCTAAAATTTAAAATAATGTGCCCAAGGAGCCTATTAGCCTGGGGTTTGGGGAGAAGAAAATGTTCTTGGACAATGTTTTCATTTCTTTCTTGATTCTTTACCTATTCTGGCTTTTAATTTCTTCTTGAGACAAAATTGGCAATTTATAGTTTACTAGAAAATAATATATTTCAACCAGATTTTCAAAAACATTAGCATTTATTTACATGCAAAATTTTAATGCATAACTACAACGTATTTTAGTGCTTTTATTTCCCTTTTATTAAATTTTCAACATTTAACAAGGTTTATCACTTCTAGTACATTTCTTCATAAAGTGAGACCTGACCTGAAGGACACACTCAACATTAGTACCTACTATCTTTAATTGACCTGATTTAGTGATGGAATCAGAAGGGCACAGGGCATTACAGTGGGTTTTATTCCACACTTTGATGATAAGTGATAAGAAATTATTTCTAAAACCACAGAATGTTGAAGAGAGTGTCTTTAGACAAACCAGACAAAGAGTCCTTTTGTACTGCCTGGCACAGAGCCCTCGTTCAATAAAGTTAGCTATTATTACCTATTATTCCTTGGCAGGTCAGAGGGTAACCTTCACCCCTTCTTGAGTAGGAGAGGCTCCTCCAGATATTAATAATGATTTTAAAAACATTTATTGAGTGCCTTCTTTGTGCCAGACACTATTCTAGGTGTGGCTCAAGCAGTCTCTTATTGAATAGTCACCAAAAACAACAACAACAAAAAAAAAACCCTATGATTTAGGTATCATTTTTAAAGATATAAACTAAGGGTCACAGAGCTTAAATTATTTTTCTAAGGTCATTGGGTGATTGAAACAATAAGTGAGAGAGTTGGAATTTGACACCAAGATTTTCTGGTTCCAAAACCCAGTTCTTTTCTCAACATTGCATCACAGAATTTGAGGTTTTGGGTGAAGTTAATGGAAATGGAAACAGTAATGACCTCCCAAGGGCATATTCTGGGTGGAAGAATGCAGAAAATTTTCAGTGCATTTGTGATAAGGGAGCTAGGTGGAAATGCCCTTAGCTACAAGATCAAGGGCTTACTATGCACTGTGCCAAGCACTTTTGAGCAAGGGCTTTACAATCCTTTTGCTATTAATCCATTTGTCTTTTGTTTAACTTTTTCACTTGAAATCTTTTAAAAATTATCACTATAAACATATGTATTTGGTACCAATATCTTGTTTTGTAGGTAAAGAAACTAAGAAATAAAGAAGTCAAATGACATGCCCAAGTCTTCCTAATGAGTATCTCGGCAGAGTCAGGACAAAAATTCAGACATGTCTGATTTCAAGGTCTGTACTCTTAACTACCATTGACATAATCAATAAACTGCCATATTACCCATTTGCAGCTATAGGTGGTTAAGTCCTCTGAGGTCCTGGGTCAGGGAATAATGAGATGCATTCTTTTGATGAGACCAGTGAACCACACAAAGACCTACAGATTTTTATGACGTCCAGTATGATGATCTTCAGGGGTTCTGTACTCCTGTGGCCCCTTGGGTTAACTGGATTCCTGCAAGGTAGATTAGCTATAGACCTTTCCTCTCCAACTAGGCATTGGAATCTATTTTTCTATTGCTTTAATCTGGACTTGGCCATAAGACTAGCTTTGTCCAGTGGGGCACTAACAAACATGATGCACAGGATTAAAAAGACTTATACATTGAGGGATGCTCTCTTACTCTTCTTGGAACCCTAGAACCACTATGAGAGCAAGCCAGATGGAGGCTTGGATGGAGGATGAGGCCATGTGGAGGAGGAGAACCAAAGCACTCAGATCAACAACATTTTCACTACCAGTCATGTGAGTAGGGCCAACCCAGATCATCCAGCCACTAGCCAACCAAATGGCTATCCACAGACACAGACAAGAACCCCATAAACTCTGAGCCCAGGGCAAGTACCTCACTTGACTCATCCTTGTTCCAGCCCTCAGAGACAACTCCTCTCTTTTCTCACTGTGAGATCTCTCAGGAAGCTGTATATGTGGTCAGTATTCTGAGGGCTGAGTAATTTATAACGTCTACATGTCATTCTTATGGCAGTATCAGAGACTCGGTCTCTCTAAGAGAGGTCTAAGAAACAGAAGAATTGAAGGTTTCCAACCAAGAACCAAGATGCCAGGAGATAACAAGAGATAATGAGAAGTATCATCCATAAACTCTGCTATGTTTTATAGTCCTCCAGTGGTGAGTATGCATATATATTGTCTATTCCCACTGGAAATGAAAGGTTGGGTCAGTAGCTAGGTTCACTGGAACAGTGCCTGGTGCATAAATTTTCCTCAATATGCCAACATGTGGACCTACCTGTAGGATGATGCCTACTACACAAAGCTCTACTAATATCCAGAATATTCCCTGGCTCAGACTGGGCTTGGAATAACAGAGAGTAGAGGATGAATCCCTGCAGATTCCTTTTTCAAGGATGGAGGCTGTGCGTTTCTGCTCTATGAGTTTACTGTACACTAATTCCTCCAAGGTCACACAGGAAGAGAGGGTGGTACCTCTCCATACCTGCATGAGTATCAGGCACAGCTAAAAGAGAGCCTGGCCAGGTGGGCAAGCAGCTGTGGCCAGGTCTTTAATCATGCCTTCAGTCACAGGCAGTAAAAGGTCAATAAACTGAGTCAAGCTGGTGCAGCCGTCTGGACCAATTCATTACCCTTGGTGCCAACCGACCTTCTTGGAACCGTATCCAGAGATGGAATCATTTCAGGTAGGCTGCCAAATCCTATGCATACTAACTGCAGGGAGTACTTCCTACTCTCCCCATGGCCAAGACAATGAATGGCTTCACTCCTTCATTCATACAGAGAGGGGTCTCATACCACATATGGAGCCTACACACTTCTAGGAAGGACTGCCAGGTGGCAGACAGAGAACCTGTTCATTCTTCAGACTTCTCTGGTCTGTCTAACTAGACATCTGTCCTTGCTGCCTGCCCAGCATGTGTTCACTGTTATTCTCCATCATCATCATAATCATCATCATCATCATCATCATCATCAGATATATAGCTGTTGCTACGTACCAGACACTGTCATACATGCTTTTACAGATATTTATGTATTTTATAGTCATAAAAATGCTACCAGGCAAGGACTATTATTTTACCCATTTTTCAGCTGAGAACTTTAAGTCATAAAGAGATTGAAGCAATTTGCCCAAGGTCACACAAATGTGAGACTAGGAAGGCTGGTTCCATAGTCTGTGATTTTTAACCAGGATCTAAGACTGTTTCTCCAGTTTTCTTCTGAGAAATCACATCTTCCCCACTCTCAAACCATGAGGTGAGCATGGAAACCCTCATCTCCAATAGTAGGCACATGTATTAGGCAGAGTTCTCCAGAGAAACAGAACAGAACCAACAGTATACATAAGTGTGTGTGTGTGTGCGTGTGTGTGTGTGTGTATGTATGTGTAATGTGAATTGTATTCATATAATTATGAAAGCCAAGAAGTCCCACAATCTGCCATCTACAAGCTAGGTAACCAAAAAAACCTGTGGTATAACTCAATCCAAAGTCTGAGTCCAAAGGCCTAAGAACCTAGGGTACCACTGGTATAATTCTTGGTCCAAGTTCGAAAGCTTGAGAACTAGGAGCACCAATGTCCAAGGGCAGGAAAAGATAAAAATCCCAGTTCAGAGAGAGTGAATTCACCTTTTTTCTGCCTTTTTGTTCTATCTAGGCCCTCAGAATATTCGATAATGCCCACCTACATCTTTGAAGGCAATTTCTCTACTCAGTCTACTGATTCAAATGCTAATTTCTTCTGGTAACACCCTAACACACATACCCAGAAATAATGTTTTACCAACTATCTGGGCATTCCTGGGCAGTCAAGTTGACACATAAAATTAACCACTATAAGTCCACCCTTTTCCAACTTGGCATCCATACACGTCTCCTTAAATCATACTTAATCTTCAACTAAAGAATAAGGGAGACCCAAACTTTACCTGTACGATGACCACTTGTATACCTAATCCTGAATTGCACCCCACATCTTTAAAATAAAATTTAAAAAAAGAATAACAGGGTCATAATTTCACCTGACATGATGTAACTAGAATTTGTACAACTGAAAATGCCTTCTCCAAAAAGACGTAAAGTCCTTGAGTGATGATTACTCTTCTCCTGATATCCTGTGACTTAAATACTAAGATATAAAATTAACAATAATTCAACACTGACATAAAGTCAATACGTATTATGTTACATGATAAAGAACTAAGAGAGAAAAGAAAACAAAGATATTTGCTTAACACACGTATCTATACGCACAAACATATTCATAACAAAATAAGGAGGAAATGCTTATGACAATCACAGTCCTAATTTCTGTAACTGGTCACATGGCCATAGCTGGGATTTAGAACTACCATCTTCTACTACTCATTCTGTATTCCCTTTGCCTTTAGCAAATGCAGCAGGTGGTGGATCTTCACCTGGCAGGGTGACCCAACCTCCATTCCATTCATAGGTCTAGAACCAAGAAATCCAGTGGCTTCATTCAGCCCAAAGTCTGAGTCTAGATTGTGTCATTGTAGTCTTTCATTGATCTTAATCATAGATTATGGTAATACTAAGAGATGCCTTAAGAAATCGCCTCTATTTCAGACATGCTTTTCCTTTTCTCCATTGTGAAGCAGTATCCAATCTCCCCTTGATAGTCCAGATCAATTACCTCAACCAACTTCATAACTCTTTTTGGCCTGTTGACTCAAAAACATGAAGACACCAAAGTGTACCGATGGCAGTCTTAACTTTCAGTTCAATGGAATCATTGTGCCTCCCAGTGGAAGCATTCTTCCCTCTGGAACAAAGACCACTAGGCTGACTGAGCAAAAAGTCATGGGAAAAGAACACAAACATTTTCCTAGTGGGTCAGTAGGGGTAATAATGAGCGGTGCTACTTCCATTTCCATCTCTTGATTTCTGGCCTGTGAATCCTGGCTGTTAGAGAAAGAGTACCACATGCTGGACTCTGATTCAGAGGATACAGAGTGTTCTGGAGAACTTTGTTCCATCCCTACCTAGCTGACACTATAACTGAGTCTTCAAAAGGCCATTCTATCAAACCAGCTGCTTCAAGATGATGGGGAACATGGTATGACCAGTGAATTCCATAAGCATGAGCTCACTGCCCCACTTCTTTTGCTGTGAAGTGATACTCTGATCAGAAGCAATGCTGTGTAGAATTCTGTAACAGTGGGTAAGATAGGATATAAAAGTCTGTGGATGTTAGTTTTGGTAAAAGCATTACATCACAGAAGGCAAATTTGTGTCCAGAGTAAGTGCCTATTACAGAAAGGAAAAACACTGCCTCTTCCATGATGGAAGCAATCCAATGTAATCAACCTGCCACCAGGTAGCTGGCTGATCACCCCGAGGAATGGTGCCATATCAGGAACTCAGTGTTGGTCTCTGTTGCTGGCAGATTGGGCACTCAGCAGTGGCCATAGCCAGGTCAACCTTGGTGAATGGAAGTACATGTTGCCAAGCCCATACATGACCTCTATTCCTGCCATCATGGCCATTGTGTTTATAAGCGCATAGGCAAGCAATGGCAGGGGTGGCTGGGGAAAGAGGCTGACTGGTATCTACAGAATGAGTCATTCTATCCACTTGATTATTAAAATCCTCCTCTGCTGAGGTCACCTTTTGGTAAGCGTTCACATAAGACTCAAATATCTTCATGTTTTTTGCTCACACATACCTATTCTCCAAATTTCTTTGTCACCCATTTTCCAACCATGTTCCCTGCAATTCCCTGCCCATCTAGTCAAATCACTGGCTACAGCCCATGAATCAGTATATAGTCACATGGCTGACCATTTCTCCTTAAGTAAAATGCACAGCCAAGTATACTAACTGAAGTTTTTGCCATTGAGAAGATTTCCCTTTACTATTATCCTTCAGGTATATCCCAGAAAGATGCAGTTGTCCACTTTGGGGTGGTACCTGCAGAACCATCTGTAGGCTGAGTCTTCTCTTCCTCTGCCAACTGATCATGGGGGTGCTTTCCATAAGACCATAGGTGCAGGCTGGGGGAAAGAAGGCAGTAGAGCAGGAGAAGGGAGCATGGGAATTTGGGCTACTTCATGTAACTTACTTTTAGCTTCAGAACCTGCTTAGACTTAATTGTATACATGCCACTTCCACCAGATGACAGAATGTTGCTGTGCTTGCCCAATGTTATGGCTTTGGTGGGCCAGATAACACCCAGTTCATGAAGGGCAGCTCAAGTCACTTGGCAACTTGGTGGCCCATGGTCAAACGTTCAGTTTCCATGAGGGCTCAGTAGCAGGCCAAGGACTGTCTTAAAAGGAGAGTAGTTATCCAAGGATTATGGTAGGGACATACTTCAAAATCTTAAGTGTATGTGCTGTGTTTCACCTAGAGGAACCTGCCAAAGACTCCAAACAGCATCCCTATCTGCCACTGACACAAGTACCATTGGCTCTACTGAATCATAAGGCTCAAGTGGCAGAACAATTTGCACAGCAGCCTGGACCTGTTACAGAGCCTTCTTTTGTTCTAGACCCCACTCAAAACCAGAAGCTTTTGTAAAGAAGCCAAATAATATACCCTAATGAGGAAAATGTTGCTTCCAAAGTCCAAGTAGGCTCATTAGGCAATGTGTCTCTTTCTTGGTTGTAGAAAGGTCCAGCTACAACAACTTATCTTTCACCCTGGACATGTTGCATACCTATGACCCCTAGAAATCTCACTAAGGTAGAAAGCCACTGAATATGAGCTGGATTTATTTCCCATACTGTAATACACATTTGTCTTACCAAAAAGTCTGGAGTCATTTCTACTTCCCATTCAATAGGACCATTCAGCGTGATATCATCAATGTAATGGGGCCAGTATGATATCTTGTGGAAGGAAAAGATGATCAAGATCCCTTCAAACTAAATTGAGGCACAGGACTAGAGAGCTGATCTACCCCTGAAGTAGGACAATGAAGGTGTACTACTGGCCTTGTCACCTGAAAGCAAATTACTTCTGGTGGGTCTTATGGACAGAGATGGAGAAAAAGGCATTTGACACATCAGTAACTGCATATCAGGTACCAGGGGATGTATTAATTTGCTTAAACAATGAAAACACATCTGGCATGGAACCTACAAATGGAGTCACCACTTGGTTAAGCTTATGATAATGCACTGTCATTCTTCAAGACCTGTCTTCTGCATAAGTCAAATAGAAAGTTTAATGGGGATATGGTGGGAATTGCCACCTCACATCTCAAGTCATTGATGGTGGCACTAATGTCTGCAATCACTCCAGTGATGCAGTATCACTTTTGGTTTACTATTTTCCTAGGCTAAGGCAGTTTTAATGGCTTCCACTTGGCATCTCCCATCATAATAGCCCTCACTCCACAGGTCAGGGAACCAGTATAGAGATTCTGACAGCCACTGAGGATGTCTATTCCAATTATCCATTATAGAACTTGGGAAATAACTGCCAGATGGGTTTAGGGACTCACTGGATCCACTATGAGACACACCTGAGCTAAAATTTCATTGATCCCCTGACCTCCATAAGCCCTTATTCTGATTGATGGGCCACAGTGATATTTTGGGTCCTGGAATCAAGTGTCAGTTCAGAGGTAGTGCCCAGTAGTACCCAAAAGATCTGATTGTCTCCTTTTCCCAACCAGTACACAGATACCCTGGTAAAAGGCAGTGGGTACCTTTGGTAAGGCTGGGAGGAAGAAGAATAATATAAATTTTCAATAGTACAATCACCTTCTCAAGGAGACTCTGCAACCCTTCATTCAAGAGATTCTGGGTCTGCAAACTGGCTCAAGACTGGGAATTGATTAAAGGGCCATGACTCTCTGTTTTTACAATTCAAGTTAGACTTTTGTTCACTTGACCCAGAACTTTTCCACTAATCAGATCAAGTAAGAATTTAGTTGGCTTCCTATTTATGTCACTTCTGGGAGCACCATAGTAAGCCAGTGCCATAGGTCTGCATGAGTCAGATTTTCTGATTGTTGCCTTAGCTTTGCAGTCCATTACAGTAATTGTGCCCACCTTGCCTTTAATGGTTGAGTATGGCCAATTGGCCCCTGCCACCCAGAATCCAATTACTCCAATTGCACTTGGGTTTCCAATTAAGTGATTGTGGTTCCCATTGTAAGATCTATCCTACAGAGAAGAGTGATCATGGAGCTCTTCAAGGATGATGGGCCTCCCCTCACAATTTTATTTCTCAAAATATTGGTAAAAGGTATGTCTCTGTACCCTCCTAGCGTGGGTGAGTAGGTCTTAAATGACAAATTCACTCTAACACTCTAATCTCCCTAAGCCTTGGAAGCCCTTTCTCTACATTAAACCAAGGAAGGCAGAGCATTTCCAATTTGCTTGTGGTGGGCCATCTTTTGATCCATGTTTCAGTCAACAAATTAAAATGTTAGAGCCCTTCCTAAGCATTAAATTCAAAATCTTTACTTAGTGAACTTACATTAATAAATTCAGCCTGATCCAACTTTATGTTCCTTCCATCATCAGCCCATCCCCATATTATCCATTTCTACATGAGTTCCCAGATTTCTGCTTGTATAAATTAAAAAACTCAAGTAGTTCTCTTAGAAGTAGTGTAACTCTTTGTGGGTCACATTTTGTACCTCATCTTTAGAGGCCTTCTGGGACTTGAAGTGGTGGCAGAGGTGGGTCTTAAAGAGAATCAGCATCATCTTGCAAGAAAACCACCTCAGGGGAGGCTGTTACTCTTTCCTTGGGCAATGCAGGGTTAATCCCCTCAGACAAGGTGAAAAAAACTGATACTATCATGGGTGGAGATGCCACTTTTACTGGAGGTAAAGAGATCCATTCCACTAGCAAAGAAGACTCATCAGTATTTAGGGAATCAATGTCCCCAGCTTCATCAGGATTTTCATCAGTCTTCCCAACTTACAAGATCCCACTATCTTCCAATCAAAGTTTTGCTTTGACAGTAGATATTTTGTGAGGCTGGGAGTTCAACTTGCATTGTAATTAAGCCAATTGCAAAATGAGGATGTACATTTAATTTTCAGAAATAGTCCTGCAGCTACAGGTTATAAGGCTCTCCTTCAGGGCATATGTAGAAGCTCTTAGATCATTTATGCAGCACTTGAGCTGGGAATTCAAATCCCTGAACTCATCCTTTTCTTTCACCACTTTGTCCAGCATCATTAGAAGCAACCAACCAATGTTATTATATCCCTTCATCTTCCAAAAATGTTTGAGTCTCATACATAGAGTCACTTAGCTCCCAATTTCTTATAAATTGTTGATTAGGAGTATCCAATGCAGATGTTTTGTGTATCTCTATAAACAGCTCATGCCATGGATTAACAATGTTTTCTCTACTACTAGAAATAAGATCATTAGCATTTTTAAACATAATCATATTAAAGAGCCAATTCCAGAATCCCCAGAGCCAATTCAGAAAACTCATCCTTACAACTCTGTTCCTCTAATCTCCAAGTCAGCTGGCTTACAACACAATAAAACCTCACATATCAGTACTAACCCTGAATGTAAATGGACTAAATGCCCCACTTAAAAGAATCCAAGTGGCAAAACTGGATTTAAAAAAAAAAAACAGTACTCAACCATATGCTGCCAACAAGAGGCCTACCTACTGCCCAAAGATGGTAACAGGCTCAAAAGTAAATGGGTGGAAAAAGATATTTCAGGCAAATGGACAACAAAAATGAGCAGATAAGAGTAGCAATCCTCATAGCAGAGAGCTCAGACTTTAATTCAAAACCAATATAAAAAAAAAAAAGTAGAGGAAAAAGAAAAAGAGGAGGAGGAGGAGGAAGAGGAAGAAGAGTAAGAAGAGGAAGAAGAGGAAGAAGAAGAAGAAGAAGAAAATGATGACAAAGAAGGACATTATATAATAATAAAGGGTGAAATTCAACAAAAAGATTTAACTATCTTAAACATATATACACCAAACACCAGAGTACCCAAATTCATCACCCAAACACTACTGGGCCTCCAAAACCATTTTGATAGCAATAACATAATGGTGAGTGACTTCAACACCCCACGCTAATCACTAAACAGATCATCAAAGCAGAAAATTAATAAGGAAACACTGGGCTTAAATGAGGCTAAAGACCAAATGTATCCAAAAGACAACTATAAAACTTTCCGGTCGGTGGCTCAGGCTGTAATACCAGCATTTTGGGAGGCCAAGGCAAGTGGATTGCCTGAGCCCATGAGTTCAAGACCAGCCTGAACAACTTGGTGAGACCTTGTCTCTACAATAAATCAAAAAATTAGCTGGGCATGGTAGCACTCGCCTGTAGTTCCAGCTATCTGGGAGGCTGAGGTAGAAGGATCGCCAGAGCCCAGCAGTTCAATGCTGGGGTGGCCATGAGCATGCCACTGCACTCTACCTGAGCGACAGAGTGAGACTCAAACTCAAAAAAAAAAAAAAAAGACAGAACAAAAAAATACTTTCCACCCATCAACTGCAGAATATACATTCTTCTCATCTCCACACAGAACAGTCTCCAAAATAGACCATATTCTTGTCCATAAAGCAAGTCCCAGTAAATTCAGTAAATCAGAATAATACCAAGTATCTTTGCAGATCACAGTGGAATAAAATAAGAAAGCAACACTAAGAGGAGCTCCCAAAGCTACACCACTGCATGGAAACTAAACAACTTGCCCTTGAATGACCCCTGGGTAAACAATGAAACTAAGACAGAAATTACAAACATCTGTTGAAACAAATGACAATAGTGACATAGCATACCAAAACCTTTGGGACGCAGCAAAATCAGTCCTGAGAGGAAAGTTTATAACATTAAATGCCTACAACAAAAATATAGAGAGATCAGAAAGTAACAGCTTAAACTTGTACCTAAAGAACTAGAAAAACAAGAACAATCTAAATCTTGAGCTAGCAAAAGAAAAGAAGTAACAAAGATCAGCACAGAACTTCATGACATTGAGACCAAAAAAAAAAAAAAAAAAACACAAAGGATCAATAAATCAAAAAATTGGCTTTTCAAAAGGATAAACAAAATTGACTGCTAGCTAGACTAAATAAGAAAAAAGAGAGAAAACTCAAATTTAATCAGAAATGACAGAGAGGACATAACAACCAAATACCACAGAAATAAAAAAGACCATCAGGGACTACTATGAACACCTCTATGGCAACAAACTGGAAAATCTATAGGAAATGGATACATTCTTGGAAACATACAACCTCCCAAGCCTGAAACAAGAAGAAATAGATACCCTTAACAGACCAATAATGAGCAAAGAAATAGAATCAGTAGTAAAAAAAGTCTCCCAACAAAAAAACCCTAAGGCCCAGTGAATTAACAGCTGAATTTTATCAGTCATACAAAGAAGAATTGGTACCAATCCTACTGAAATTATTCTCGAAAATCAAGGAGAGACTCCTACCTAACTCATTCTATGAGAACAGTATCAAACTGATACCAAAATCAGGCAAGGACACAACAAAAAAAGAAAACTACAGACCTATTTCCCTAATAAATATAGATGCTAAAATCCTTAACAAAATACTAGCAACCCTAATTCAACAGCATATAAAAAAATTTTTTTTTCATCACAACCAAGTGGATTTCATTCCAAGGATGAAAGGATGGTTCAATATCTGCAAATGAGATATACCAGATAGGCAAAAGCAAAAATAAAAACCATATGATCATCTCAATAGATGCAGAAAAGGCATTTGACAAAATCCAACATCCCTTTATAATAAAAACTCTCAATAAATTGGGCATTGAAGGAACATATCTCAAAATAATAAGAACTATAACTATATGACAAACCAACAGCCAACATCATACTTTACCAGAAAAAGTTGAAAACATTTCCCCTCAGAACAGGAACAAGATGAGGATGTCCAAGCAAGAGCCATCCAGCAAGAGAAAGAAATAAAAGGTATCCAAATTGTCAAGGAGGAACTCAAACTATCCCTGTTCACAGATGGCATGATTATATAACTAGTAAACCCTATGGACTCCTCCAAGAAGCATCTAGACCTGATAAATGACTTCAGCAAAATCTCAGGATACAAAATCAAGGTACAAAAATTGTCAGCATTCCTATACACCAACAATGCTCAAGCCAAGAACCAAATCAAGAGCTCAATCCCATTAACACTAGACATATACATACACAAACAACCTAGGACTACACCTAACTGAGAAAGTGAAAGACGTCTACAAGGAGGACTACAAAACACTGATGAAAGAAATTGTAGATGACACAAACAAATAGAAGAACATCCCGTGTTCATGGATTGGAAGAATCAATATTGTTAAAATGACCACACTGCCCAAAGCAATCTACAGATTCAACACAATCCCAATCAAAATACCAACTTCATTCTTCACAGAACCAGAAGAAAAAATCCTAAAGTTTATATGGAATAAAAGAGAAAGCCCAAATAGCCAAAGCAATTCTAAGCAAAAAGAACAATTGTGGAGGCATCACATTGTCTGATTTCAGCATGGTACACGGATAGAGAGATTAGCCAATGGAACAGAATAGAGAACACTGAAACAAAACCACTTTCCTACAACCCACCAATCTTTGACAAATCCAACAAAAATAAATAATGGGAAATGACACCCTATTCAATAAATGGTGCTGGGGAAATTGGCTAGCCATATTCAGAAGAATCAAACTGGACCCCCCCCCCATATACAAAAATTAACCTAAGATTGATCAAAGATTTAAATGTAAACCTGAAACTATAAAAAGCCTAGAAGAAAACCTAGGAAACACTCTGCTGAGCATCAGCCTAGGCAAATAATTTATGAAAAAGTCTCCAAAAGGAATGGCAACAAAAACTAAAAGCGAAAAATGGGACATCATTAAACTAAAAAGCTTCTGCACAGCAAAAGAAATAATCAACAGAGTGAACAGAAAACCTACTGAATGGTCGAAAATACTTGCAAATTACATCCCAGACAAAGGCTAATATCCATAATCTACAAGGAACTCAAACAACTCAACACGAAAAAACACATCAAAAAGTGGGCAAAGACATAAATAGATACTTTTCAAAAAAAGGCACACAAGTGGCCAACAAACATATGGAAAAATGCTCAATATCACTAATCATCAGAGAAATGCAAATTAAAACCACAATGAGATATCACCTCATACCAGTCATAATGGCCATTACTAGAAAGTCAGAGAACAACAAATGTTGGCATGGTTGCAGAGAAAAGGAAACACTCATCCACTGTTGGTGGGATTGTAAACTAGTTTAGCCTCTATGGAAAACAGTCCAGAGATATCTCAAAGAACTAGAAATTGAATTACCATTTGGCTCAGCAGTCCTACTACTAGAGAAAGAAAAAGAAATCAATATATTAAAAAGATACCTGTACTTGTATGTTTACAATTAGCACTACTCACAGTAGCAAAATAATGGAATCAACCTAAGTGCCTACCAACAATTGACTGGATAAAGAAAATGTGATATATATATCTACATCATGGAATACTACACAGTCATAAAAAAGAATGAAATCATGTCCTTTGCGGCAACATGGATGAAGCTGGAGCTCATCATCCTAAGTGAACTGACTCGGAAACAGAAAACCAAACACCACATATTCTCACTTATATGTGGGAGCTAAATGGTCACAAAGATAGAAATAATAGACACTGGGGACACCAATAAGGGGGGAG
This sequence comes from Tarsius wallacei, assembly GCA_963574415.1. Classification (NCBI taxonomy): domain Eukaryota; kingdom Metazoa; phylum Chordata; class Mammalia; order Primates; family Tarsiidae; genus Tarsius; species Tarsius wallacei. The sequence goes on along the minus strand of CAUYQG010060927.1, from coordinate 17,663 downwards.
GAAAGAGGAGGGGTTATGGTTCAGAAACTACCTACAGCCAGGTTCCCAACCCCAACTAGGCTATGAACTAGTACCAGTCTGTGGTCTGTTAGGAACCAGGCCACACAGAAGGAGGTGAGCAGTGGTTGTGTGGAGCTCTGTCTTCTGTCAGATCAGTGGTGGCATTAGTTTCTCATAGGAACATAAACCCTATTGTGAACTGCACATGCGAGGGATCTAGGTTGTGTACTCCTTATGAGACTAATGCCTGATGATACCCCTGCCCTATCCATGCCAAAAAGGCTGGGAACCACTGACCTAAGGGGCACAACATTCACTATCTGGGGAATGGGCCACCTAAGACCCAGTCCTCACCACTACACAATACAGCCATGTAACAAACATACATGTGGACCCTCTGAACCTAAATTTTTTTTTTAAATTATGTTCCTTTAGAACCACTTTTGGTACCAAAATTCTCTTAGTCCATTTGGGCTGCTATAACAAAATACTGAAACCTGGTTCTTTTAAATAACAAATTTATTTCCCAAAGTTCTGGACGCTGAGGAGTCCAAGATCAAGGTACTGGCAGATTCAGTGTCTGATGAGAGTCCACTTCCTTATAGATAGTTGCCTTCTTGCTGCAATCTTGCTGCAAGAGTTCCTCCCATGACCTGATCACCTCCCAAAGGTCCTGCCTTTTAATACCACCACCTTAGGGGTTAAAATGTCAACGTGTAAATTTTGGGTGAACAAAACATTCAGACCACAGCAGCGCATAACCAGGCCTGGACAATCAGTTTAACCCATTCTTCTAACTACATGTAACCTATGGTCTAATGAGACTCTGGCTCCTGTCACTCGGGTTGTAGTGCTGGTAAGATATAATACTAACAGTGCTTTAGCCACCATGGTCTTATAAGAGAAAAGCCTTCCTGAAAATAAAACTGACACAGACAAAAGCTAAGCCGATAAGTGGAGAAAGAGGTTCCCAAGAACCTTATTTAAGTGCTTTGATTCACTGTGCCTGAAGTCAGGTCTACCCTTAGGGCTTTTCAATTTCAGGGACCAAAAATTCCCTTTTCATATAAGCCATTTTGAGCTGAGTTTCTGTCTTAGGAAACAGAAACATTCAACAGATATGGACAGAATATGGGAAACACCTCCTCTTAGCTGCAACTTCAGTTTCAAGTCTCAGTCTGCATCAGGCAGTTTCCCTGAACTTCCCAGCCTGTTTTCCTGGGGATCAGAGAAGAAATTGCATTACAAGGGCCAGGGTGTAGGATCTGGGAGAACATGACAAATGTTTATCTTTGCAAGCAGACCTGAAAGGACTTTGGTTGGACCATGTTTCCTGGAGCTCTTAATCTCAAGTACCACATTTTAAAGCAAAGTATATGCAGCATAAGCTCCAGCGTGTATGTGTTGCTATAGCAGCAGATATGCCCTCTGGTTTGCTGCAAACTGGCAGATGACCATTTGAAGAACACCAGCAGGAGTCTAAGAAATTCACTGACAGATGGTAGTCACTACTCACCTCAGGCATGCTGAAGTCAGCTGTCAAGTCTAAGTGGGTAACAGGACCAGCAACAGAGACACAGCCCATGGGGGGAAATTCAAGGAAAGTGAACCAAAGCAGGAACAAAGTGAAAAAAACTAGGGGTAACGGCTACATAGGAGGTGTGTTGAGTGCTGTTCATTACTGGGCAGTGGAAGACTGTGCATGGTGGAAAATGCTCTCAGTCAGGATAATTTCAGCTGCATGTAAAAGAAGCCCCAAGCAATGAGTCTTTGCCAAGAAGAGATTCTTGTCTCACTTATCCAATCTGGGGATAAGAAGACTCAGTTGGCTCAGCAGCTCATCCATGCCATTAATGACCCAAGTTTCTTCAGCTGCTTCCACTATGCCATGCTCAGGATGTCACCTGTGTCGCCCTCATTGACCCAAAAGGATTGCCAAAACTCTAATATATCCTCATATAAAATGCACTAAGGACAAAGAAAGGGATATATCTCTTATCAGAAAGGAAAAGTCTTTCCTGGACGCCTTCTCCAGTCTGCCCCTCAGGCACTGCTAGCAGGATTGGGTCACGTGCTCATTCACTAGCTATAAGAGAGTCTCAGAAAGCAAGTATCAGGCATTTTTAGCCCCTGGCATGACAGACAGCCTCCACTGGAAGAAAAGAAGAGGGTGAGGGCTGTGAATAGCTGCTGGGTAGGCAATCAACAATGCACCCCAAACTTTAGACAAACTTGTACCAAAACTTTTGCCATATCTTTACATCACCCACTTAATAATGTCCTTAAATCAATGTATCTTTAGTTTAACCTAAATACCTCTACTTAGGGAAGACATTCTATACTCCTACCATAAATGCAAAACCACTACTAGATACATTTTCCAATCCACATTAAAATAAAGTCATAATGATTAAAACAAAATTTATTTGCCTATTTTACCTACAAATAAATCTTGTCCCACCAGCAGCCACATTTTGGGATGCATGGTAGCAAAATCAACTTTTTCTTTCCAGGTTATTCTTTCCTGGTATAAAGAACAACCTAACAAAGAGCTATAAAGTGCATTGTAAAGTACCACCAAAATGACCTTAGTACAGTCGCACTAACTAGAAAACCCCTGCCTATCGCTCTCCATGCCTCAGCTGTCAAGGTGAAGACATTTAGCAGAATTATCCTAGTAGGGGAACTAGCTGGTTTCTTATCCAGCCACATCCCCTCTCTAAATGTTTTGTATTGTTTTTGTTTCCACAGAAAGGTAAACTATCTCAGAGGTTGTAGAGACCACCACAAACCTTGGAATGAGAATATCCCCGACTTACTTATTTAAGCAAGCCCACTCACATTTGCCCCAAAGGATGCACTGACTGTCAATAGAGGAAAGCAGCCAATTCCCCTTACTTACATCAGAAGCTGGGCCCTTGTCAGCGCCAGGGCAGGAGAATGTGACAAATTCATGGCACCGCTTGTGCACAACAAAGCAGCAAACTGCAAAACAGAAAATAAGGGTAGGAAGAAGGAAAGGGGGAAAGGGGGAAAGAAGGAAGAGAGAGAAAGGGAGGAAGAGATCATTAAACCTGGGCTTTACCAACAAGAAAAGACTTTATACCAAAATAAACAATAACTTTAGCTTCTGCATGTTGTCCTTTGTTGAAGTCAAACTCTTGGGTACACTGATGCTGCATTTCGCACATGAGTTAAACCTCTAAAGTTAGTGCAGTTTCAAAAGATCCCATATGCTCAAAATTACACTCCCTTTGAAGATCCCTTAAAGTGCCTGATCTTCTACGGGTTTTAGAACAGAATATAGGTTCTTTTTGTTTAGGCCCATAATGCACAAAAAAGACACATCTCTAAACACTAGAACCACACTGGGTGATCATATTATGAAGGACATGCTGAAACAGAGTGAGCAGCATGCCAGACTAAAGCCCCCATCTCACCAGAAACAATGTCAATCAAGTGGAAGAGTGGAAGATATACACGGCAATGATGACGTGGTTACTTCAGTAGTTTGCAGCCAAATACATATATACATATATGTGAATCTGTGTGAACTTAATGCATCTGTGATATGGCTCCACTATTCAGGGATTACATTCATTGGAGGAAGGGATATTCAGAAAATATATATGAATACATTTTTGTTGCAATCTTCTTTTACAGTTTTTTTGTCCAAATCTTCTTTACAACCTCTAGATTGTGGGCTTCTGGAGGACGGGCACCATGCTTTAGGAACCAACTCAGAACCTTTCTAAAGTACATGTTTAGTAAATGAAAATGGAACAGGAAACCTCAAGGTTACCCCAAGTGATATAATGGGTCTAGGTGACAATAATCAATAGCTGCTAACATCAAAGAAGCTCACACCACCACCTATGAAGTGCTGGTTCAAGTCTCTTGATGCAACTACGTTTTATAGAAAACACGAGTGACGGAGGAACATATTCAATAACACCACAAGGAGGCAATCAGCAAAGAAACACCCTCCCCCCACAAAATACCCAGAATATAGAAAACTACAAGGCAACCAATGTGATTTCTTCAACAAATAAACTGCAAGAAAGAAAAAAAAAGAAGGGAGAAAATGAGAGGAGAAACATATTTTCAAAGAGATTTAAGAAAGATATCAACTAAATTCAATATGTGACCTTGCTTAGATCCTAATTTGAATAAACCAATAGTTTGAAAGGTTATCAGGGAAATAGAAATGAATATACTCACTTTCTGATGATATTAGGGAATTATTATTATTGATATGAGGAAATTAAAATTTTTTTGGTGAGGCCAAGGTAGGAGGATCGTTTGAACCCAGGAGTTCAAGACCAGTCTGGGCAAAATAATGAGCCCTAATGTCTACAAAAAATAAAAAGAAATTAGCCAGGTATGCAGGTATGCACCTATAGTTCCAGCTACTTGACAGGCTGATGCAGGAGGATGGCTTGTGCCAGGAGTTAGAGGCTGAGGTGAACCATGCGCTCCAGCCTGGACAACTCAAAAAGAAAATTGGTGTGATAATGGTCTTATGGGAGTTTTTTGTTACAGAATTCTTATTTTTGCATTTATATCTTGAAATATTTTTAGATAAAATAATTCAATTCAAAATAAGAAGGAGACAGAAAAAGGAGAGTTGTGGATGGAAAAAATTATCATAATGGGTTGTTATTAAACCTCAGTGATGGACACTTATTATACTAACCTATCTACTTTCATACACGTTTGGTATATTTTATAATACAAACATTTAAAAGGGGCAGAGACAGAGAGAGAGTAACAGAGAGAACCCAAGTCATAAGAAGTAGAGGTAGAAAGAGGGCTATAAAATTGAAATGTGCTGAGTTTTATATTCCTTGGGGATTATAGACACTAACAAACCGCATAGGGGAGGATGGGGGCAGGATTGGCAGTAGTGGAGAACTGCCAAGGGAGGGGGAGGCACATCTCATCAACAAGGGTACCTGGATAATGAACATTCATTTACCTAACCCTGAATTGTACCCCACATATTTAAAATAAAAGATTTTTTAAAAAAGAAACCATATATAGGACATTATAAGCTTCTGTGTGTGTGCTAAAAGGAATAAAAATGAGAACAGAAATAATACTATGTATAACTTCAGACCACGAAAAGGAAACACTGGACAAAGAAAATAATCCAGCTATACCTCAAAAAGCCTTCTTCAAGCCCTAGGGTCATATAAATATTATCCCATGCAGAGAGGGTTTGTACTTTCATATAGCATCATTTTCATTTTAAACTCTTTAATCCATCTGTAATTTATTGGAATCTGATGTGAAATGGGAACGTGACTGGCCTTTTTTTTTTTTCCCCAAGGAGGTAACCAATTTTCCCAGCATCCTTTATTGAATAATTCATCCCTTCCTCACTTATTTTAAATGCCAACTTTATTATATGTTCAATAATTATATACACTGAGGTTTGTCTTTGGGCCTTCTATTCTGTTCCACTGATTCATCTTGTGGTACAGCAATGGGGATTTTAATTATAGTAGCTTTATAATATGTTATATCTTGGCAGGGCAAATCCTCTCTCATTATCTTTATTTTCAGCATTTTCTTGGATATCACTGAATGTTTATTCTTCCAAGTAAACTTTAGAATCAGTTTATCAAGATTTTAAAAATACCAATGGAATTTTCATTGGGATTGTATTCAGTTAATCCCTACCATCCAAAAAATGTTTGGAACTTTGTTGAAATTATCTTAAACTTAGAAATTATTCAGGAAAATTGACACTTTTACAACAATGAGTCTTTCCACCAGGAATTGATTGTCCCCTTGTTGATAACCACACATTTTTCTCTAATATCATCTGAGGGTTTTTTTTTTTCTTTTTTAATGTTATTGTGGATTTAACATTTTTCCCACTTCAGCCCCCCAAAACGCTGGGATTACTGTACCTGGCCCCAAATAACAATATTTTTATCTTCTCCTGTCTGATATATATGCATTGACATATATGCATCTCTTTTCCTCTTATCATAGTTCCATGTCTAGAACTTTCAGAACAACATAAAACTAAAGAGAAGATAGCATAGTCCTGTACCATTCCTGAGCTTTCTTCAGCTTCACCTCTCTTTCACTACATTTCAACCACACAGTAAAGCTTTCCACCTCTTTCTCTAACTTTTGGAATATATGTTTCCCCTAGAAATTGTCCAGTGTTCTTCTCAATGTGTTTTAATTTTGCCGTCTTATCTAGGATGATATTTTACCTTTTCTCATTCTTTCCTCATAGTGTATTGTTAGGTAGTCTCATTTTTTCCAACTATGTTATCTAGTTTATTATGCTATCACATTTAAAAAGCAGATCATGGATATATTTATCCATTCTACTGAGTTTTGTTGTACTTTATTAATTGCTATTTTAGCTTTCTTTTGTCTTAGATATCTGTATTCATATCACTTGCTTGTACTTGTTGTATTCCTTATTGGTTAGGAATATGAATTCAGAAGTCTGGTGACCAGGTTTGTATCCTGCGTCCACCATTTGAAAACTAGAAGGCTTAGATACATTACCCTACCCCCCGGTGTTTTAGTTTTTTCTATGAAAAATGACAGTGATAACAGTACCCACATCAGGGTGGTGTTGTCAGAATTAAATGAATTATTCTATGCTCAGAGCCGTGCCGAACATATCATGAGTATTCAACAAATGTCAGCTATTGTTAGCTACTGTTCTTTTTAAAGTTTCTTGAATTGACTGTTCAATTAATTTATTCCCATTCCTCTTCATTAAAAATTTAAAGATTTTAAGGCCCAAAGACTTTCGTTTAAGTAGTTTGGCTGCATCCTATGTTTTATATTTAGTGCCATTATAGTTTTATGTTTCTAAGCGGTCTATTATTATGGTTTTAATTTCTTCTTTGACCCAGGACTACTTAGGAAAGTTTTACCCTCTCCCCCCCCCCATTTACAACTAGCCACTTTATTCTGGAAACTCTCTTCAAAGCATCCAATATATCAGTTATCTTATTCATCCTTATCCCCTTTGGGAGTGTGGGGGCCTTCTCTAGTTTCCTAGTGTCTACCACAATTTCTAGTACATTTTTGCTCCTTACTAAATAAATGTTTGGTGAGTGAATGAACAGAAAAATGAATATCATCAGTCATAGAAAAAGAAGGAAGCATAACCAATTTCATGGTAGAGGTAGCTCCTGGCTGGTCTTTTCACGTCCCACCACCATGGATACTTGTCAATCAACCATTGACAAGGTCACTTGGTAGTCTTCCAATTAGCCACAGAAATAAATAATCCATCCCCACTGAGGATGAATCAATATGTCAAATGACCTGACTCTACCCCAGCATACTCTACAGGCATGCTGGGAACAGACTTTGGAAAGCTCGTGAGCTTCTGGTGCAGGTAATTCCTTTACATAATGTGTTCCTAAAAAGTTGTACAAATCAAATTTCCCATTAACTAAAACACTTTAAAGAAAATAGTTGGGCTGGCTATTTAAAGAAACAAACTAAATCCTTTTGTGATACAAATAAACACCCCCTCATTTCTATTTGGCAAATTCAGGGTAAGATTTCTTAAAGAGGCAACATTTACTGAGCTGCTGAAAAATGCACTAGGTTCTACTTTCAAACAGGTACCCAGTGAAAGCCAAGAATCCCTAGGTGCTACATGGTTTATTCAATAACTCCTTGCTCTGCAAAGCTTGAAAGTCTGCAGCCTACCAACCTCCAAAGCCAATGCATAGCCATGCTTTATTAGGACTACACAATGGGGACTAAAACTCAAATGCCCAGGAGCCAGGTGAGTAATGAAAATGTCTGAAGGCCAGGTAGGGGAATGCATGTGTGACTTGTTTAAAAGCAGAAATTGATACTCAGTCTGGCCCTAAGCTCTACTCACCTCCACTCCTCCCATATTACATGCAAAGTCATGAAGGTTGCCTGCCCGCTGTGTAGGCAGAATACTACCCCCCACCCCCGCCGCCATCACCAAAGAAGTCCATGTCCTAATCCCTGGAACCTGTGAATATGTTACTTTACATGGCAAAATGGACTTTGCAGACATGATTAAGTTAAGGATCTTGAGATAGAAGATTATGCTAGATTATATGGATGGGACCAATGTAACCATGAGGGCCCTTAAAAGAGGGAGGCAGAAGAGTCAGAGTCAGAGAATGAGGTGTGATGATGGAGGCAGAGGCTGGAGTCATGCCATTTCTGGAAAGGAACAAAAGCCAAGGAATGTGGGTGGCCTCAGGAAGCTAGAAAAGGCAAGAAACAGATTGCCCCATAGAGCTTCCTCAAGGAATGCAGCCCAGCTGACACCCTGATTTTGGTCCAAGGAGACTCATTTTTTGAGGACTGAAGGATAATACATTTGTGCCATTTTAGGCCACTAATTGTGTAGTAATTTGTTACAATGGCAATAGGAGACTAATATACCAGCCAAGGATCCAAAACACTTGGCTAATCCCAGAAGCAGTTGGCTGTAGTCAAAAGCCCAGGGGACCACTTCTGGGGACCACTCTGATGTTCCAACCCCGGAAAAGCACTGAGATCTCAACTCTGCTTCACAGTGTACTTCGCCCCAAACTCCCAACTCCAACCACCACAATTTATTCATTGCATTCCAAGGAAGACTAAATTAAGTCATCAAAATTCTTTTTCTTTTTAGAGTTAATTTTCCTCTTTTACCCAATTCTCATCGTGGTCTATAGTGGAAAACTGACATTTTCGGAAAACAGTCTTTTCTCTCAACTCCATATCAGTCTGGGATAGAAATTCTAGCACTAGTTGCAGATAGATATCTGTGGTGAGAGAAGAAAGAGAAGGGCCCTCAGCAGTTTTTTTCTAGGCTCTCATCTCTCTCACAATACCCCAAACCTGCCAGTCTCCAAGGGAAGAACCAATCATCTTCAGGAGTTACAGGTTACATTTCTGGAGTCAAGTGGACCTTGATTTGAACTCCTACTTTACCATCTGTAAGCTGAAGGACGTTCACTTAGTTACTACGCTTCTCTGAGCCTCATTTTATAACAACGCCTACTCTTATAAGGTTATCGTGAAACTCAAGTAAAACAACGCATGCAAAATGCCTGGTGGAAAGTGCACTTGAGCTGAAGTCATCAGCACACGCATTTTGCTTTGCAGCACCTGGGGAGGATCGCCCTTTCCTCTTAGGTCAAAGCTGACCCACAGGTTTATCTGCATGAAACACTGCCTAGTGCCCATGATGACCTGGGGTTCCCCCAAGCACTCTCCTGAACTATCTCCAGGATTGAAGACAAAAAGAAAGACAGAAAGGCCTGGCCACTATCTTTACCCAACACCTGGCCTCAGTAGCACTAAGAAGAGTGACTCCCAGGGCCACCCTACTGAGCTTGCAGAGGGTGTTAATATCTGAACTTTAACTTAAATTCATGTTTTTCACATCACGGTCCTGTGAGGAAGGTGCTATGATCCTCGTGCTATCAGGGACGTTGATGCTCAGAGACAAATGATTGGCCCAAGGTCGTTCAGCTAGTCAGCTAGTCAGTGGCCACGCTTGTATTTGAAATCAGGTCTGCCTTCCTCTAGAGCCCACACTCTCAACTCACGCAGTACAGCTGCATTTGTGTTTGTCATTCATTTCACTGTTCCAGAAGAAATCCTCCCCCGCTTCCCTCACCCCCGCCATTCAGTCAGTTGCTAAATCCCACTGATTCTTCCTTCGCAACATCTTTTACACCATATCTTCCTGCACACCCCACCCCCCTGACTCCCACAGTCTGTGTTTCCCCACAGACATGGAATTTTACAATAAGTCTTAACTAGTATCCCCAGAGATTGATCAGTTCACCTTGATATCTCCTCTCTATGAGCCCAAGTTTCTGTGACCACAAAGAATATAAGACCACCAATGCCACATGATTGCTACAAAATCTCAATGAGATGGCATGAATGCACAGCAGCAGGGACAGCACAAAGTAAGCTTTCAATGAAGTTCATTTACTTCCTTCCAGGATGGAGCAATTGGCAATACAAGCTCTGCAGTCAAACTGCCCGGATTCTGTACCCAGTGCTATACTTATCAGCTATGTGACCTTGAATAAATCCAGGGACTTTGCTGTGTCTCATTTCCTAGTCTATGAAATAGGGACAATAATAGTATTTTGCTCATAAAGTTGTTATGAGGATTAAATGAGTTCATCTTAGCACACTGTATGTGGACACAGTAAGTACCTAATAGATGCTAAGTATTGTCAGTATTATTTCTACCTACTTCCACCTACCCCATGCAGCCTATACACTCTTGGAAAATTTATCTTCTGAAGACCTACCTTTCATATTATTTCCCTGCCCCAACACATTCACTGGCTGCCTATTGCCTAAATCTGCACTGTTCAATAAGCAGCTTCTAGCCACATGGGATAAATAAAATATATAAATAAAAATTAATTAAATAAAATTTAAAATTCAGTTCCTCAACCATGCTAGCTACATTTCAAGTGTTTGGTGGCCACATGTGACTGGAAACTTCCATACTAAACAATGCAGATATAAGACATTTCCAGCATCGTAAAAAGTCTTATTGGACATCAGTAGCCTAAAGATCAAGTACAAAACCCTGAGACTGGCATCCATCCACAGTATAAATCTAACTTGATTTCCATCTCTTCTCCCTCCATTGCCCCACACTCCTGCCACGAAGGGTGACTGTCCATCCTAATTTGTATTTTACACATTCCCTATCGTGCAGAGCTGTTCCACAAACAAATCAATGCTCACAGTCCATCAGTCCACAAATGAAACTTAAGACAGAAGAGCTTAGTTTTCCAACCAGCAGATCAAAGGCCAGACTGGAATAGAAATGGCACTCTACAGGATCACATAGTATCACTATCCCTGTGGAACAGATGGTTTGCTCATCCTACCCACCTCAACACAGGGGTTACGGACTGAAATGCCTGTGGCGGCCAGGCCTGTAACTAAGTGAAGCAAGCCTTGTGTGATACAGCAGGGACAGGAGACAGTGGGACGGGACTGAACTGAAGAGCACATTCCCTTTCAAGGGGCATCTGGCTCCAGCCAGCAGTGGCTCTGGGTTCACTAATCCAGAGTTGCCAAATCGGTTTTGTTTAAAGCTCTGTGCAGGTCATCCAAACACTTGTGACCACTGTCAGTTTACAAGCTCTATCTTAGCTGGTCACCCCGCATAAAATGTTTCCATCTCGGTTATCTACATATATATCTGGGCTAAAATACCCCCAACCATAGAATAGGAATAAGACCACCAACTTCACGTACACTTGTGAAGATGAGACCCGATTCATGTGCCTAGTATGTACTTGGATCATATCTAATTCTTAATAAAAAAAAATATGAAGGAATGCATGAATAAATGCATGAGCAATGAATGAATCAATGAATGAGCTCTCTGGATCATTCCTACACTCAGAAATCACTCACCATGGCTGAGTCAAGAGGAAGACAGTGGAGATTATGGGTAGTGGGATGGTTTGTGAATCTGTGGGCAGCTGGCCCCAACATAGACAAGCTGTGTGAGTTCAGAGGGTCATTGCACAGCTCTTCCTCGGCTAGTTTTGAGTACACAGTGAGAATTTTTTTTTAAAGAGTGTACCATGCTTTTGGTTTAAAAATTCAAACATTACAAGTGAGTAAACAGTTGAGAATCACTGCTCTACTCCATCACCGGAGGGAACTATTCTTTTCCGTTTCTTTTGTATCCTTCTAGAGATATTCTCCGCCTGTGTGAGCACATGTGTGAGTCTACGTGTAGATATGGACTGAAGTATTCTCTATTTTTTCGTTTTCTTTTTAAATCTATCTCCCTATTTTACCCACAGGATAACATTCTACATACCTGGTCCTCAGTCCTGGCTGCACACTGGAGTCACCTGGGGAGCTTTTAAAGTAAAAAGTTCCCAAGTCCCATTCCCAGAGATTCTGATTTAATGGGTCTACTTGCGGGGGGTGGGGGGGGAGAGGAAGCAGGCACCAGCACATTTTTAAAACTCCTGGGTGATCCAGATGTGCTTGGAGAGTTGAACATGCCTCTGCCGCCTGCTTTTCCCCACATCTGGGGGGTCTGTTTCATCTCAGTACATAGAGACCCCATTCTGTTTCCACAACTGCATCTTATTCCATAGTATGGGTGGGCTCCCTTTTATTTATCCAGTCTTATTGGAAATTCATAAAGTTCTGAGGATGGTTATCTCTTCCTGTAAGAGAGTACAGATTTCATTTGCTTATCCACTGCCAAGCACTAAGGCAGGAAAACAAAAGCAAGAGCAACTGTGGGGAAGAAATGTTTTTGATTATAATATTACCAAGTTGATAAAGCAGTTGAGCCAACAAGAGGTCAAGAACAAGCCTGAGAAGTAAACAAGCCCATGAGAAGAAAGCCACCCCTACCCCACCTTCTGCTATAACAACTCTGGGGGAACCAGACCCCAGAGCAGAGTTGCAGAGCTGCTGGGGACATCCTGCTTGGATAACACCAGAAGACGTTCTTGACCCCATGGACTCTCCCTTTTGATCAGGTCCCCAAAGAGTGCTCAGACCAACAGGAAGCCTGGTCCCAAAACCAAGTGTGGTGGACGTCTCTGCTCTCTACCCGACAGCATCCATCCTTTGTGCCTCTCCTCTGAGAAATCACTCCATTCTGACTCACTGTTTCTGTGTCAGTTAAGGCTGCCCTTACCCTCTGGCTCCAAGGATGGACATAGAGCCTAGGCCACTGTGTGGATTTAGGGATGGACATGTGACTCAAGCCATCCAAAGAAATCAGTTTAAGGACTTCTGTTGGGATTATTAGGAAAGAAGATTTATTTTCCAGCAGAGTTGCAGATTGGTAGGAAATAAGTCTGCATCTGCCATCTTTTTTTAAAATCACAAATAAAAAGCCAGCATAGAAGAAAGCAAAGCCAAGAGGTGGGTGATAACCACATAGGGGCACCTAAATCCATCCAGAACTGAAGAACCCCTCAACTTTTCTATATAAGCCAATATAGACATTTCTACATCAAACAAACTTGAACTGGGTTTTTATGTCTTGTGACCAAAGGAGTCCTGACTAATAAACCAAAGGTGAGAAGTTGGAGGATGGGCAGTAGGGGTCCCTATTTTCTGCTGTGCTTCATGTGTTCCTATAAATAAACCTTTTCTTTTTTATTTAGGAGCTTGGTATTAAGAGCACTTCATTCAGCCCATGTTGGTGATTCGAAAGAAGTTGGGACACAGTGTTTTTCCTTCCCTTAATTCCTCTAGATATCACAGCCCTCGATGAAGACAGTTGCCCTTAGGAGTTTGCTCAGGTGAGAGAAAGTGCTGGGAGATATGAGATTTGACATGTCTGCTGTGTCCATGGGCACCTGTTACTCAGGTATATTCTCAGCAAGTGCCCATAGGATGGGCACATCCACCTCACTGATGGCACATTGTTTAAGGCCCTCTGCTCCTACCAGCACTCTCCCTTTGCTGGTAAAGCAGAAACCGTATAGTCTCAGGCCACACCCTTTCTTGACATGACAATGAGTCACACCCACCAAATTGTGCCTCCTGAGCAAAGTGGCTTAAAGTCCAGAAATAAATTCATGTGAATCTCAGGCCCCCAACTCTCTCTGTAAAAGCAAATAGAGAAAGCTTAATCCCCAGGCAGGCAAAACACTTGCAGCAATTCTGCAAGGAGGGATGGCCTCCTAAGTGAAATTGCAAAAATCACTGAATCAAAGACAGGGCCATGGAGACCACAGAGGGGCATTTGTTGGTTTTGCCTGCCAAGCATACACTCCTTCTTCTTCTGGTAGCTGAGATGTTGCTTCTCCCTTTGGATATCATTCTTCCTCCATTGTATGCAGTCCTGGTGGGGCTGTCAATCAAGGCACCTGGCTTTCCCCTTGCACATGACAAAAATCCCACCATCGTGGAATCATACTCTTTCTCCCTGGAATATGATTCTTGGGCAGAGAAACATAGGGACCAGAAACAGCTGGAGCTGATTCACCACAACAGTGTTATCATGTGAAGGTCATCCATTAGCTCCTGCCTCCTAGATCCCCAGAGCTACTCTGGGCCCTGTAACTTTCTAAGGCCCAGCATGAATGTTTTGCACCACCCCATAAACCTTCCAGCCGTTTTATCTTCAGATAAAAAGAATTATGATTATTTGTCCTTACAAATAATCACAGAGCCCAAACCAATTCAAAAACACCTGACCTCCCCACATACTGATACAAATATATTTTCTCTGACATCCCCAAACAATGGTCACCAAGCTTCTCACTGCATACGTCCAGGACAAGGGGTCCTCTGCCTCCTAAGGACAACTCTAATATTAGAGTTCTTTTTTCAACTACACAGAATTTAGCCTCCCTTCCACTTCCCAATCCTACCTCTTTGGTCCCTTCCTTCTCTCCCTGGCTCCTCCCCCTGTTCCCCATCCTTTCCTTACAGGAATTCCTCGAGGCTCTGTCCTAGGTGCTGATTCCTTTTTGTGGACACTCTCTCCCCAGACCATCTTGTCCATCCACGTGACTTCAGTGACTATTCATGCTGGTGACTCCCAAATGTGTCCCTCTCAGTTCTGCATTCCTCCCAGAGTCCCCACTCCTTTGCTCACCTGCCTTTTCAGCAAATGGAACAGCCCCAAACCCAGTTCTCCTCTTTCTGCCTCATTTTTCAGGACACACCTGTATCACTCACCCTGGGAGTCACCCTTTTCTCCTCCCTCACCACCACCACTCACTTCCAAACACCAATTCTGTCCAGTCTAATCCCTAACTATCATTCAAAAGCAGCCCAATGCCCTAAACAAACAAACAAACAAAAAAAATAGCTACTGTCTATGGCCTCTGAAGCTTGCTTCTTGTTTAACTCCTGTCATTTTCCAGATCTGATTAAGTATCACTTCCCTGGGAAGGGGAGAAGGGGTTCCCTGGCCCCTGAGTCTAACTTACATACTGTATGTTCCCATTTGACTCAACATCTCTAAGCCATAAAATGAGAATAAAAAGAGTACCTACTCATAGAATTGCTAGGATTAAATGTGACAACACATTAAAAACACCAAAAGGAAAAATGAACCTTGACACCAAACTTTACCATAATTATTAGCTATCGTTATTTTTGTTCCTAATAATAATAATAATACCTTTCCCTCCCAGACTGTTAACTTCATTAAAGCAGAAGAACCATATGTTTCATTCACTACTGTCTGCCCTGTACCAGAACATAACAGAAGTTCAATATTTATTTTTTATTTTTTTGAGGTGAAGTCTCACTTTGGTGCACACTCACGGCAACCCCAGTGTCAACCTGCAAGGCTCTGGTGATCCTTCCACCTCAGCCTTCCAAGCAGCTGGAACTATAGGTGCACAACCACGCCCGGCTCTTTTTTTTTTAATTGTAGAGACAAGGTCTCGCAAAGTTGCCCACACTGGTCTCGAACCCGCAGGCTCAGGCAATTCACTGCCTCAACCTCCAAAAGTGCTGGGATTACAGGCTGAGCCACTGAGCTCAGCCGAGACTCAATATTTAATTGGTTGACTGACTAGCTGAGATTTGAAGCCAACAGCTATAGACTATATGCCCCCATCTTTCTCCCCAATGTCTCCCCTTCACCAGATGAAACATTTTCATTTCCTACCAATGTATTTTGGGTATTCAAGACAAAAACTTCTTACCATCACCCTAGATGCCCTGAAGCACAGTAAACTCATATCAAAAAGGTCGTCATGGTGGAGACTTTCCACTGGCTTTCTTTTTATTTAAATAAGATGGTTAAGAGGGGAAAACCTAAGTACAGAAAAAAAAAAACTGGAAGGAAATACATAAAATGTTGACGGTGTCCATCTCTAGTTATAAGACTTATGAGCTTTCTTCTTCTTTTAATAATATGTATTTTCCTAATATTTTAATATAATAAAGCATATACAAATTTTCATATACCTCAACTTCACAAGGAATAGTTTAATACAAGAAAAGATATCCATGTTAGATGTATAGTTAAAGGAGTTTTAGCAAATATATTACACCCGTGTGATTATCACCACAATTAAGATATCAAGCATATACCCACCCACAGCCCTTAGAAACCACTGATATGCTTTCTGTTACTGTAGATTAACAGACTCACGCAGTATGTGCTATTTTGTGTCCGCCTTCTTTCACTCAAAATAATGTTTGTGAGATTCATCCAGGTACTTGCCAGTATCAATAGTTAGTTCATTTTTGTTGCTGAATATTATTCCATTACGTGATTGTTCCAAATTTTAAAATTCATTCATCTATTAACTGAAACTCTAGGTTTTTTTTTTTAACTCTCTGGTTATTGTGAATAAAGCCACTATGAACATTCATTTATCAGTCTTTGTGTGGGCATATCACTTAACTCCTCTTGATAAATACCAAGGTGTGGAACTGCTGTGTCATTCAGTAACTCTATGTTTAATTTTATAAGAAATTGTCACTGTTTTCCAAAGTGGTTGTACCAATTTATTTTTTAAAGAAAAACAATCCAGTACATTATCTTTTAATAGGTTTTTCACTCTAAATGTTCAACTAAAGACACTGGCAACTACGGAAAATTGTTGCCACACCTATGCTGAGGTGGAGATGGAGGGAGACCAGAGATGGAGGGAAGAAGTTGAAGGTAGAAGCACTCCAAACTCTCTCTCCTCCCACCCTTTTGTCTCTTGCTGCTACCTCCCATTGGCTTAGCTCAGACAAGCAAGGGAGCCTGGGAGATATAGTCCACAGGATCTACTTCCTGGGACACAGTGCAGGGAAGAGAAGGGAGGAGAACAAGGGTTTCAGAGGAAGAGTCAACTAGAGAATAAGCAGCACACCATCCATCTTCAGAGGAGGGAGAAAAGGAGTAAATAGAAGATCTGAAATGCTTCCAGAGGCCAATGCTCATAAACCAAACCCAACATGAATCTCGGATGACAATCACATTATTACTATTACTGCAGTCAAGTCTGAACCACTACTCCATATTGCCTTTTTCCAAGGAGAACCCAATGACCCAGCCGCTGATTCAGCTCCAGGACTCATTTTCTATGTGCTCGTAGACAAACCATTCTTAGTGTCCTATATGGGAAGGTGTTGCCTATTCATTCTCCCCTCAGGACTACTGTAAGAGTTTAACATGAGAAAGCAGTTCAGCAAACATGTTTTGAGCCCTAGGGGCCCATTAACACCATGATCTCTAAGTCTCCCAAAACCCAGTAAGTGTAGTAATGATTTCTTTCACATAAGGAAATAGTGACTGGGAAAGATTCAGCCATTGCCCAAGATTAAAGAACAAGTAAAAAGTGGAGGAAGGATTTGAACTTAGGTCTATCTGTCTCCACAATTATACTCAGAGAATAGAAAGGATAAGTGAAAATACAAAAGGTGAGGGTTTAGCACCTTCTGCATTTTCACCCATAATTCAGTCTGGCTCCAGTGTCTGGCTGTGTATCAGCACACAAAGCCTCTAAGTTCTCAGGCAGCCAGCACAAATGCTTCCCTCTGTCCTCAGGTGTTCTCTCTGCAGCACCCTGTGCCTCAGGGCCCAAGTATTGCCCTGAGACAACCACCCACTCCACTACCTGTATGGGGAAGGCGGGCGGGGGGGGGGGGGGGGGGGGGGGGGGGGGTGGGGGGGGGGGGTGGGGGGGCGGCCCGGGCCCCCCCAC
>CAUYQG010060926.1:0-32857 GCA_963574415.1 Tarsius wallacei | reverse complement strand
CCCCCCCCCCCCCCCCCCCCAGTTTCCTATGTCTATCATACCTGGCCCTCCTCTTCATTTCACATGTGGATCCAGTGAGAAGCAGGAGTGTCCACCGAGGCAAACTGTAGATGCTCCCACAAGAGAAGAAACCCAGACAGGAGTTCACTTCTTGCTCAGTGATGGTTTGAACAAACAACTCCTCCTAGACAGGAAAGGATTCATACCCATATTCCTCCATGTATTGGGCACTATGTGAAATGCTTTTGCAGACATTGTCCCAGTTAATCCCCTTAGGAAATATCAAGTCCCTGTTACTCACTAGCTCATGAATGCTGAAGACTCGCTTCTTGTGTTTCTCCCTCCCAACATGCACATTTACAGACATCACTAATAGATCACAGCACACATACCTGCTGAACCTGAACTAGGTCATGGGATTCTCAATCAAGCAGGGAAGGTCTTCTCTTACACCAGCTTCAGAACCTGAAGCCTGGTCTTCTGAATACACTCTCTCAGGGGAATTTCCATTCTGCTAATGAAGAAGTTGCGAATGGGAGATGGAAAGGAACTTGCCCAAGGTTGCCCTGCTGGGTAGTGGTGCAGCTGGAACTCAACCTGGTCTCCAACTCCAAAGTCTGCCACAGTACTGGCATTCCCAATGGTCATTCTTTCTCTGACCTCCAGGCCCCTGTACATGCAGAACTTCTGCCAGCTTGGTTAATTCTTACTCATCCTTGAAGATCCAGTTTAAGGATCACTTGCTATATTTATGAATCTGCCATTACCACCTCTCCCCACCCCCTGAGAGTTAAGTATTCCCTTTTCTCTGTTTCTGTACCACCGTGGACATGCTTTCATTATCACACATACAAAAACCCTTTTACTGTAAGGTTTTAGTTTCTTATCCATGCAACAAGGTGATATTATGAAATATTAACAGATGTGTTTTTGTTCCAGGTATTTAGTGTTACTTACCCCTGCCTCTTCCCAACCCCATGAAGGGAGCAGTGGGGTGAGGGCACCCTTTACCAACTGCACTTAAGGTAAAGTTGTTATGTCAGCAATGCCAGGTAATTGAGCTAATGATCTGCTTTTACACTTCATCACAGACTCTTGAAACCAACAAAACAACAGCTTTGAAGGAAAAGGCTTGTAGAGTGTTCAAGAGCACACATCTAAGTCTAAACAGACAAAGAGGCTCTTTCATGATTTTTTTTTCCTGCCTGTCCAAGACCTGGGGAAAGAGAGGATGAGAATAAGATACTGATGAGCATTCTTGGGATGCCAGAGGGAACTTTTCTTGCTTCTAGGATGGGAAGGTTGCTTGGGAATGTGAGAAAAATGTTCTGGTTCCTCCACATTGCTCTAGTCCAAAGTAGGAAAGATGGAGCCAGGGCAAAGAAGACCTAACCCACTCCCCTCAAGACTCCTGGGGGCTCCAGAGAGGCTCAGGAGATCCTCAGAAATTCCATGTGTGCCCAAGAGGGATGTAGAAATGACTGGAAAGAGCTCCTATGAGACTGCATGATATTTCAATGTGGTTGGTGGAATCGGATCAGCTTTCCCACATCAATCTTAGGACAGATTCCCCTTCCTTAGGACCTGAAGGGCTCTACTTGGACCCTCTCAAAACCACTGTCCTTCTCCTTCAGACTGAGCCTTTGACTAGGATCAGGATTTTTGGTAGGACTGGTGGAACTTTCCAGTACCTATCGCACCCCCAGGGCTCCAACATCTAGGATCAGAAGGTGAGAGGGAATTTTTTTGTGTGCCATGTCCATTTTTTTGCACAGGATGGGCTACTGATGTTCTCATCTGGTGCCAGGGCCAATGACAATCTTGATGTTTAATTGCTGGGGTCTGGCAGCTTGTGTGGGTCAGAGAGCATCGTCCATGAGGTTCAGCTGTGGGAAGCCTTTATAAGACAATGACTGTGGGATGGTCCTTGATAGGCCTGTAGAAATTGGATTGGTAGGAGAAGGGCATGGGAGACCCAAAGGTAGAGAGCAAATAACTCAGACTAGAGATGTTAGTGACATCCATTAAGCTGGAAGGAACTTGTCTTCTCGCAGGAGAAGTCAGCTTGGGTCATTCAGCTACAAACTGTCTTAGTAAAGGATAGGGTGACATTCAGTGCCCCAAACGGTCTCCAACTCCACTCTCAATTAAAAACAACAACAACAACCAGCCCCAGAGTATTAGCATTAAGGCCAAGTTTTAAACCGAGTGGGTGGGGAATTCTCTTTGCTAGTCATAAGGTGATGAGGGTGAAAGATGATTTGGCATGCTTGACATTTTATGTTTTCAGGGTAATCACTGCCTAGGAACAGCTGCTGCATGTAATAACTACATTTTTCTGTTCACTTGTTGGTTTCCTAAGGTCGAATGGCTGGTAGAGCACAGTGGAGACAGGAGGAAGGTCTTCGTGGGGACATTCTCTTGGCTTCTCTGGCACCCCTAACTCTAGCCTCACTTTCAACTCAGATGGGTAACCTCAGAGCATACTCAAGGGGGGCTGTGGCTGGCAAGAGCGGGGACTTGCGTGGAGAAATGTGTTTCCAGTCTCTGACCCATACTTCCCTCTCTTGATTCAGGGGCAGAAGAGTAGCAGGACGGGAGCTTCACCCCAGTCTTGGCACCACTCTTTCCTACCAGGAGATTCGACCTTCAAAGGCCCTTGAGAATGTCCAGCTGGGAGTGTGAGCCTAAACCCCTACGACCCTGTCCCACATCAAGCCTCCTCCAATGGAAGCAAAGGAGAAACAAAACGTAAGTAGCAGGTTACTGCCCAGCATGGCTAAAGTGACATTTTATGCAAAAATGTGTGCATGTGTGTGTATATGCCCATGTGTGTATGTGGTCACATGTGCGTGTGACTGTGTGTCTGTGATGTGGGAAGAGAGGCAGAGATATGAAATTTCCAATTTTGGGTTTGAGTCCTTGGGGCTCTTAAGCCGATGTGAGTCAGCAATGCACCATTACAAGCGGTATCTAATTTATTGATTGAATCTCCATAAATGCCAGCTAACAATGTTGCCATAAAATAATGTCCCCATAAAAGACCCAGAAGACTTCTCTTATGGGAATAAGGGCAGAGCAATGCTTCTACATTAGGTGTACAAATGGGAAGGGAGTGTCATTTTAGTAAATTCTACAGCCTGCTGACTAAGCCAAGGTGGGTGAGAACCCACAGCTCTGTTAACGTTTCCGCTGGGATTCTGTGTGTGGGTGGCACACATGTGCAGGCAGGTGAGTGCATCACCATTCATGATCCTCTGTCCGTGTGCCTGTATGAGAAGCTATGAGAATCCATGAACAGTTATGTGAATACACACATCTGCACTCTTGGAGGGCAAAGCCTGTGGTTTCTTGTTCTGTGGGTTCAGGTGTCTTGAGCATAGATGCTTCATAAATGTCAGTTGTAATGGAAAAGAAAAGGTTGTGTTTCTGTGTGTCTTTGAGGTGAGCCTTGTTGGTGTCAGACTGTGTGTTGGTGTGGGGCCACACATGGGCATTAGGGTGGGATAGTGTAGGTGTGGTGTGGGCAAGTGTGTTTCTCAGGGAGGCTTTTGCAGGGCTGTGAGTGTGAGCTGAGTATGTGTACCCTTCCTGGGCAATGACCATCTCAGGCCTCAGCTCCTAGCCCCTAACTCTCCTAGCTTCTCCACAGTGGGGCCCACAGAGGCCCTGCCAGCCCTCTAGACTCCTAACCTTCACAGCTCCTGAATCTTCCCAGGAAGTTGGCCAAGGCAGAGGCATCTCTGGAGTTCAGCAGGGGCACCGCTGGGTAGTTCACATGCTCTGGTTAATCCCCCTGGGGCATGGTCCCACAGGCTGCTGCAGGGCACCATGTTGCTCCTTGTGTTTCAGGCCTCCAGCATTGCTCATGATGGCCCTGGGCCATGGCTCCTTAGCTCTAGCCTGCTCTGTCTACACCCAGCCATATTTCCAGGTTATGTTTTCTGTTTTGGCTCTGGTTCCTGAAAGAGTATGAGTTTCACTTGTCCCTCTTTGGAGGATCTGAATTCCTGTTACCAAACAGACGCTCCCTAAATCATCTTGACTATTGCTGACTGGGGATCTTCTGCTCGGGCCTGATGGTGCTGTCCTGCTCACCTGAGGATTCCACTGTCATGTTAACCTGCATGTCACTAGCCAATGCCAGCTCATCACCACTCCCTAAATTAATTGATTTGTCTTGGTTTACTTGGTTTACTATTCCTGCTCTCAAGTTCTATAGAGAGATAGAATATCAGAGCTGGAACTGTTTTTAGAATGCACCTACTCCAACCTTCTCATTTTACAAACAGGGAAACTAAGTCTCAGAAAGGAGAAGGTCTATTGAATTATTTATACCACAGAAATTGTATTGAGTACTTAAGGTGTGCCAAATCCAGGGCTAGGGTCACAGACTATGAGAGAGAATAGATATGTATGTGGGTCATTGTTCCAGCATGATGGACATTGTTGCACAGGGAGGTGCATATCACATAGGGAAGCATTATTACATAAGGAGGGGTGTTATTAAATAGAGCTGTGGGAACAAGGAGGAGGGGTTCCTACACAGATGGAGGAGATGAGGGAAAACTTCACAGCAGGTGACACATGAGTTGTTTCCTGAGTAAGAGCTCACCAGCTGAAGGGGGCGAGGAATCTGGGCAGGTATAGAAGCTTCTAGTTTAATGAATTGCCTTGGGCTCCTTTCCAGGGCACTTGCTTCTCATTCTTAGCATTCCAAAAGGTGGAGGTGAAGAGGAATGGAGGGAAAAAGATGACCAATAAAAGTGTAAAAGCATGAATGAATGCATGAATGAGTAAATAAATGAAAACCACATTGTTGGTGTCTATCATGTGCAGGAATATCATATGTTAGCTCACTTAGTCCTGGCAATGTTTTGATTAGTCTCATTTGACAGATGAGGTAACTGAAACTTGGTGAGATTGAGCAACTTTCTCATGTCATGCAGATAGAGGGAAACAGAATTAAAACCCAGGTTCTGCATTGAGTTTTTCCACACTACCTTGCATTGACTGTTGCCAACCAGCTTCAGACATCACATGAGAACGGTCGAGGGCAGTATTTCACTTGACTCTTCCCTCTTAGGTTTGTAAGGGAGGGCAGTCCTTGTCCCCTACTTACCAGCTACAGAGAGAGGAAGAATCTCTCCAGCCCTCCCTCCTGCAGAAGAAGCAAACCCCTCCCATCTGCCTAAATCCACATTCGTGAATCAAATGGAGTCCCTGCCAGTAAGCATATTAATGGGGCCTTTACCAGTCCCCGAATCTGCTGAATCTTCATCTTTCCTTGAAGCCAAATGAAGTTTGATTTTTAATTCACCTTGCAGAATCATAAAGCAAACCAGTGATTGCAGTTAATGCTCGCACCCTGTCTCTTTCCCAGCTCTGCAGGCTGCCTGCCCTCAAGGTTGGCTCGGCTGGCCTGACACTGACCAGCAGGTATGTCTCCACTCCCCTCCCAGAGCAGTAGTGCTCCAGCGTGGCTGCACACTGAACTCCATTGGAGGAGCTTGCTTTAGGAATATGTATGCCCAGTTCCCATGCCAGAGGGTCTGATGCCATTAGACTCTGGGCGTCAAGATTCTTAGGAGTTCTCCACATGGTATGGGCAGCTGGAACTGAGAACTATCAGCTCAGGATGTACCCTTACCTGAGGCACTTGGGATTTAAACAACCTCATGCTATGAGATGCGCTTTTGATGCTGGCTTGCCCCGAAATGTGCTTCTGTTTTGAAAATGAATCTTCTGCTTGTCTCTCTTTTGAGGGATCCCTCTGGTCCTCAGACTCTTAGGGCTGAGTCCTGCCTTGTTCTTGTCATGCTCCTCCCTCTGCCTACAGAGAGACTGAGTTCTGTGTAACTAATCCACTCACAGACCTCACTGGTGCTACTTTCTGCTTAGTCCTGGACCCCCTCCTATAAGGACACCCCCACACCATCTTGGAAGCAAGTATCATGAAAGGAAGACAGTGCCATTTAGGAAGCAGGAAATTCCTGGTTCAAATTCCAGCCTGGATACTCACAGGCTATATACATTCCCTGAGAGTCAGTTTACTCCTCTGTCTAATGGTTACTGAACCTATTTATCATGGTGCAATAAACCAACCCAAAATGTAATGGCTTAATACAACCACATTTATTTTGTTAAAATATTTTTCCAAAAAATCCACAATTTGGGCCGGGCCCAGCAAGGACAGCACATGGTTGTTGTCAGCATCAACTCAGCATCAACTGGCACAGCTTGGTGGTGAGGAGCTGGGGGGTCATTTGAAGCCATCTTCATCCATACATCAGGCACTCGAGCTGGAAGACCCAAACAGCCAGGACTGGAGTGCTGGGGCTCCTTGGGCATCTGTGTGTGTGTGTGTGTGTGTGTGTGTGTGTGTGTGTGTATGTGTGTGTGTGCGCCCGCGCATGCGCATGCATATGCGTACACCTCCACATGGTCTACCCAACATGTGGCTTCTGGATAACCAGATTTCTTCTTTGCTGGCTCAAGGCTCCCAAGGCATGTGTCCAAGAGAGAGCCAGGTGGAAACTGCACCTTTTGCTACCCAGCCTTGGAGGTTATGAAGCATCCTTTCCACTAGGTTCTCTTCATTAAGGTAGCTACAAAGGTCTCTGGAATTCAAGGGGTGAGGAAATAGGCACCACCTCTTGATGAAAGCGTAACAAAGTTTAGGAAGAGCGTGTTGTAGCCACTCTGTGAAACTTCCATCCTCCACAATGGGAATAATAATACTGTACTGTAAAATAGATTTACTTTGGTGATTAAAAATGCATCCTAAACTCTCCGCCTAAACCAATTAGTTTTTATTATGAATACCCTTTTTGCATATATTATCACACTGAAACCTTATAGCAACTCTACAAAGTAAATACTATTTTCTCATTTTTCAAAAGCAAGATCTATGGTTCAGATGCTAGCTCAGGACATACCTATAATGAGTGACAGGCCTGGATTCGAAGCCCTGGGTGGCTTGGGAGGAGTGGTTCTCTACGTGTGTGTGTGTGTGTGTGTGATTTTCTCCCCCAGGAGACATTTGACAATTTCCAGAGACGCTTTTTGGCTGTCACAGTTACAGTAGGGGAGGGGGGAGGTGTTACAGCATCTAGTGATTAGAGGTCAGGGATGCTGCTAAACATCCCACAAGGCACAAAACAGTCTCCACAACAATTATCCAGCCCAAAATGTCAATAGTGCTGAGCTTGAGAACACTTGGTCTAGGGATGCTTTTAACTACTACCTTATTGTAGGCATTTCTTTTTTTTTTGTTTGTTTGTTTTTTTTTGAGTTGGCGTCTCATTCCGTCGCCCAGACTGGGGTGTGGTGGCCACTTCCAGCCACCGCAGCCTCGACCTGCTGGGCTCCGGGGATCCTTCCACCTCCGCCTTCCGAGCAGCCGGAACTATAGGCGTGCGCTACCACGCCCGGCTGATTTTTTTGCTTTATTGTAGAGATGAAGTTTCGCCTGCCCAGGTGGGTCTCAAACCCGCGGGCTCAGGCAATCCACTCACTTCAGCCTCCCAAGGCGCGGGATTACAGGCTGAGCCACCGAGCCCGGCCTGTAGGCATTTCTTAATGTTGGTTCTTGCCTCCCTAATTCCATCTGTCATTCCAACTTCTTTCTTAGGATAGCCCTGGGTTGTTGTTTGTTCTTCTGCATTTGAAATGAATTACAGCACCTAAAACTGGGCATGCCCACCAAGGCCCCGTCATGCTCAAGGGGGTTGTATCTAAGTCTAGGAGGTGGCCAATTTCAGGCTGTCTCGTGTCTTGGGGTATACTGGGCCAGACTCAGCTTTGCTTGGAGACAAGGCATTATACTCATGGAGTGGAAGTCTGTGAGGTCAAGAGTCACATGCTATTTAAGAAAAGCCCAGAGAGCCGGGCTCGATGGCTCAGCCTGTAATCCCGCGCCTTGGGAGGCTGAGGTGAGTGGATTGCCTGAGCCCACAGATTCGAGACCCACCTGGGCAACTTGGCAAGACCTCATCTCTACAATAAATAAAAAATCAGCTGGGAGTGGTAGCGCGTGCCTGTAATTCCAGCTACTCAGAAGGCTGAGGCAGAAGGATCGCCGGAGCCCAGCAGGTTGAGGCTGTGGAGGCTGGGAGCGTGCCACTGCACTCCAGTCTGGGCGACAGAGTGAGACTCCAACTCAAAAAAAAAAAAAAAAAGAAAGAAAAGCCCAGGGATAATGCTGTTTGAAGCTGGTGGCCTAACTCTACCCCTTTCCCAAGAGTTCTTCACAGAGCTGATGGATATGCCTCTCAGTTCTAGGAAGGAAGAAGGCTGGTGCAGGGCAATAGCATTCTTTCCCATTTGCACTGATGTTTATACAATTTAGTCAGAGGTCAGATATTTAAAAAGCATAAAGTTAACCTTTAGCTTAAAGGTACGCTTTTGTTGCTCTTTCCTCCTCTCTCACTGCTCATGGACAAGCTGCCTAATGAACACAGCTCAGATCCATTAAAGGCTGTGCAGCTGTTGGGTCCAGCACGGTCAGCTTCTGAAAGGTTTTCAGAAAGAGCCGGGAAACTGTGACAATAGAAAGGAGATACATTCATGCCGAGACAATAATTGTATTAATGCTCCTCACCAAGGACTCCATTAATTCTGGGTGTGGTCAAGGCCTGGGTTGCCCAGGGCAACCTCTGGAATTAAGTCTTCTAATGTAATAATAACCATGACAGGTAGAGTTAATTGCCACATATAGGCATCACTGTAGTTTGGAAAATTCTAATGCTGAGACTGTGCTTATTTTGGCCATGCCAGAGGAGGCAGGGTTGCAACAGTGCATCAGTGTTGAAGTAGAATGAAATTGGCTTTGAATACAGGATCTGCCACTTAGTTGCTGTATGTCCTTGCACAAGTTGCTCAACTTCTCTGAGTAACAAAAGAACATAATGACACAGAGTAGAAACTCAGTGCACAGACACTGCTGTTATTGTTCTTTTTTTTTTTTTTTGAGTTAGAGTCTCACTCTGTCGCCCAGACTGGAGTGCAGTGGCACGATCCCGGCCACCGCAGCCTCGACCTGCTGGGCTCCGGCAATCCTTCTGCCTCAACCTTCCAAGTAGCTGGAACTACGGTGCGTGCTACCACGCCCGGCTAATTTTTTTATTTATTGTAGAGATGAGATCTCGCCAAGTTGCCCAGCTGGGTCTTGAACCCACAGGCTCAGGCAATCCACTCACCTCAGCCTCCCAAAGTGCAGGATTACAGGCTGAGCCACGGAGCCCGACCTGCTATTATTGTTCTTAATCCAGTTCTGCAGAAGCTGCCAATCTAACCTGGAAAAAAAATTATTGGAGTTTCTAGGTTTAGGATTTGGGAAGGCTGCAAGTCACCTAGTGCTTAGATCCTGTGCCTCTGAACTCCTTGTGCTGCCTTCTCTCAAGGAGCAGAAATTGTGAGACCCCCTCTGGGGACCATGGTCAAATAAGCAGCAATGAGAGAGACCTGAGCTGCCTAATATGGTAGCCACTGGCCACCTATGACTATTAAGAATTTGAAATAGGGCTGGGCTTGGTGGCTCTGCCTGTAATCCCAGCACTTTGGGAGGTCAAGTCGAGTAGATTGCCTGAGCCGCGGGTTCGAGACCAGCCCAGGCAACTTGGCGAGAACTGTCTCTACAATAAATCAAAAATTAGCCAGGTGTGGTAGTGCGCACCTGTAGCTCTGGCTACTTGGAAGGCTGAGGTGGAAGGATCGCTGGAGCCCAGCAGGTTGATGCTGGGGTGGCCTAGGTAACAGAGAGACTCCAACTCAAAAAAAAAAAAAAAAAAAAAAAAAGAATTTGAAATAGGGCTGATGTAACTATCTGGATTTTAAATGTTATTTAATTTTAATTAATTTACATTTAAATTTAAAAACAGATACTAGATTCCATTACTGGAAGACTTTTAAGTATGTCTGGAACAAGTTTGTATGTAAACCTACTCTTTCATCTGTGACTTTTAGGAAATCTACATGCAGATCAGGTATTTCCATTGAAAACTGAGATAAGCTGTTAAGTTTAAACCCACACCAGATTTTGAAGACAACCCACAAAAAAATGTAAACTGTCTTGTTGATAATTTCTTTTATGTTGACTACATTGGTTACATGTTGAAACTGATGACATGTTGAAATATTTTGGATATATCAGGTTAAATAAAATATTTTAAAAATTTACTCGGTTTTCTTACTTCATTTAAATGAGGCTATTAAAAAGTATAAAATTTAATTGGAGTTTCTAGATTTGGGATTTGGGAAAGCTGCAAGTCACCTCATGCTTAGATCCTGTGCCTCTGAACTCCCTGTGTTGCCTACTCTCAAGGAGCAGAAAATCCGAGACCCCCTCTGGGGGTCTTGGTCAAATAAGAAACAGTGAGAGAGACCTGAGCTGCCCAATATAGTAGCCACTGGCCACCTGTGGCTATTAAGAATTTGAAATAGGGCTGATGTAACTGTCTGCATTTTAAATGTTATTTAATTTTAATTAATTTGCATTTAAATATATTTAAATCGAAAATTACATATGTGACTTGCATTATATTTCTGTTGGCCCCTGATGTAGATCACCCACTCAGCTTTAAATCTAAACCCCCAGCTTCCTCTCATCTAGGCACTAACAGTTCTGCATGGAGTCCTTCATTAGGGTTTAGAGCTAACACTTGAGACGAATAAAGCATGTACTTTTTCTGACCTGTTCCTTTGCCTCTGTGTATATATTTCCCTTGAGGACCTTGTGGGAAGGTGTGACTGAGTGGGTATTGGTGGGGTTTGGGTAGGCCTGGATCTCTTTCTTACTCAAATGCTATTTTAAATCAGCCATTTAAAGGTTTCTTCATCCTCTTAGACACATGTGTTTCTATTCTCCTGCTGTCCCAGGATACCCCTTAGATATCTAGCTTGGTTAGTTTACTGCCTGCAGAGAAAAGGAGTTCTCTCTTACTGTTTCAAAATATATCTCCTTCAAGTTCTAGGGGAACCTTCTCATCCGAGTACTTCCGGATCTGGGGAGCAAATCTTCGTGGAGTCTGTGCAAATCTCTCAGCCCTTTACAGACTTAAGGCTTGGCTCATTTCAATCTCAGGTCTTTTGGGCCAAAGTGCCCAGGAAGCCCTGCTGAGGACTTTGTACATGGCCACTCCCAGGAAAAGCCTGTGCAACTGAATGAGAAGGGAGGCAACAGGTGCTGCTGCAAGTCAAACAAAGAGCAGATGGGCCAGGCTTGTTTCCCTAGTCTAATTTGCACAAGGTTTTGTGATATTTCACTAAATGTAGAAAGAGATTAATAACCCCCCCATTTATTCCCAAGTCAGGTCTGAAACATATTCATCAGCAAACTCATTTTCTTCTTAGGATTACTGGCAACTGTTTTTCTTGTTTACTGAAAAGCAACGATGGCCCTGATTGAGTTCATGCGTGTTCTTCATCTAAAAAGAAAGATCCTTAGAGGTCACTAATTCAATCACTGTCTTTCTCAGTAAGAGACCCCAGGGACTAGAGGTAAAAGAGTTACCTCTTTCAGCATGGAGGCTGTGAGATCCTGTGGTAATAGTCTTCTGATTTAGCCAGGGAGATGGTGAAATGTGGAGGACACAGCAAGTGATTTAGAAATAGATACAGCTGGGCTAGAATTCTGGTTTGACCTCTTACTAGCCATATGTTTCTGACCAAGATACCTTGCCTCTCTAAGTTTCAGTCTCATCATCTCTGATTGGAATGCCAAAACCTAATTTCTGGATTTTTTTTTGTTGTAAGACCACAGACCCTAACATAAAGTAAATGCTCAATAAGTGGCAGCTCAATTCTCAAACCTATTATCATAATACCCAGCATGTCTGTCAATGAACCTTATGAACTCCTGAGAAATTTAAAGATCTCTGAATTACCCATATCCCTCATCCTATGCTTTATTTCAATAGATCATTGATGCAGATCCTTACAGATTTCTCACCCTTCTCTATTTTTAACAACGTTTATTCAGTTTAGGCAACTGAACCTCAGTTTCAATGTTATTCCTTGGGTTTGTGAGAGGAGGGGAGGGAAGACAAATTTCAAGTCCTGAACTGGTCAATAGCTGTGTTCATTCTTCCTCTGATTCTTGTCCACATCAACTATCGGTAGAAGGAAATAGATACAATGAATGCAATGTTCAGGTGGAGCAGCATTAAGTCAACCAATGGCCTGGGACGTAGGTTTGAGTGGGTATTAATGCTTCACAGGTTCACTCAAGATGGGGGAGATTCTATACCCCATACCCTGGATTGTGGCAGGAAAGATGCCACTTTATTGCAGACTTAAGGATTTGCAAGCTACATGGTTGAAAAAGAAAAGCTTGATCATAAATTTAGTTTTGAATTTTCAACAATGAAATAATCCAGTGGCCACTTGCTGAGAAAGTGGGAGGTTGTTTTTATATTTAATGCTCACCTCCGTTGAGAGGTATCTTCATGTAGAGGATAAGCAGTGGAGACAGGTTAAATTCTAGATGCTCCCAGTTACTTTCTCTGTGGCCATGGAGAAAGGTTGGCTGTGCATTTTAGGGACATGGAAGGGAACTAAATTACTGATCCTTTACTCTGCACTCTGTCCAGTAGCAGAGGCTTTATGTAGTCCTGTTTCTCATTATAGCTGCAAGGCTAGCTAACTTGCCTAATGACACAAGACTGGTAAATGGGCTAGGCAGGATGGGATTTGAGTCCTTGTGCCTGAATTCCATGTCCATCCCACTATGTCATGCTGCATCTGCAGAAAGCAAAGTCTGGAAAGACTTCGACTAACGATCATGGAAATTTGTGAGCCCAAGCTAAGTTTAAAAGTAGACTGAAGGTAAGCTTAGAAGCACATGTGTATCTGGGAGTTCAGACTCAGACAAATGCTCTGACTCCCATGCCCCAGAGGATCATGTCCATGTCTATTTCTCACCATTTGTTTCCTCATAGGCCATTAGTGGATCTCAGCCTCCAACCATATTCATGAGTGACAGCAGGAGCAGAGGGCTGCTTCATTTGCCTTATGATAATGCTAGTGTCTCTTATTAGTATTGGCCACACTTCCTTCATCGGCTCATTTATATGTTCCTTCTGTTTCTTTATTCACAAAGCTTTTGATCTCTATGTTGCAGGCACTGGACCACAGAGATAAACTACCCATAGTCCCATACCTCTTCTGGGTTGGGTAGAAGGAAAATCCTCTGGACACTCTATCCATTGTTCTTCCCAGGACCAGAAGTTTTTCATTCCTGACTGTTAAGAACTGTATCACTCCCTCTAACCCCACCCTGTCCCCTCAGGCTTGCTCTAGGTCCTTTCTGTTGGTTTATTTGACTCCTGGTCTGTTGAGGGTGCTCTGATGTTTATATGCTATGGATGTGGCATTCTTCTCCAGGTCTGGCTCCTCCCCCTGTCCCTAGAACCATCTGCAGGGGTCTAAAGTTGAGATGAGTGTATTGTTTCAAATCTATGTAGTAGGTCAAAAATGAGGACATGGCTCAGAAGGTGATAAAAAAAAGTAGAGGAAATATGGAGAGTGTAAGGAAATGACCTACAGGAACTAATTCTAGATATGCGAGGCTATGGGGATGGGGGTTCCCCAAACTGGACATCTCAGAACTCCAAACAGACTATCTCAGTTAAAGGGTATGCTTTTGGCCCCTAATGCTCAAGTGGGCCTATATATTAAGGTCGGGGACATTTACTGAGATAGATAACTGTGTGTCCTTCAATTCGGGGCCAAGGACTATGGAGTAGGACATCTGAAAGATATATTGTGAAAAAAAAATAGAAAGAATGCTTCCAATAACCATCTCAGACAGACATCAACAGTTATATATAAGTATATTACATATGAATATGTGTATATGTACATATATAATTTTTTATGAAAAGAGGCAGTATAGCAGTTATGAGTATGGACTGTTGAGTCAGATTGAGTCAGATTCACATCTCAATTCTGCTACTTGCTGTTTGTTCTTGAACAAATCACATAATTTATTTGAGCCTCTATTTCTCCATAGGTAGATGACAATATTAATGATGCCTCATAGGGCTGTGGAGAGTACTGAACAAGATTATATATGTGTGTGTATATATCTATCTCTACCACCCTTAGCTTCACCTCCACCTCTGTCTCCACCTCCACTTCTGTCTCCACCTCCACTTCCATTTCCACCCCCAATTCGACCCACACCTCCACCTCCGCCTCCATTTCTGCCTCTATCTCCACCTCCATCTTGTCATCCACCTCCACAACCACTTCCACCTCCATCTAGACCTCCACCTCCACCTCCACCTCCACCTCCATCTCCACCTTCACTTCTTCCATTTCAACCTCCAATTTAACCTCTACCTCCACTTCCATTTCCACCTCCACCTCCACCTCCATCTTGTCATCCACCTCCACCTCTACCCCCTCCTCCACTTTGCCTCCATCTCGACCTCCACCTCCACCTCCATCTCCATCTCTGCATGTACACAATGCCCAACAGATATTAAATCCTGCACAAACACTTGCTGTTGCCATTATATGATTCTGTAACTTAACTCATTTTGCCAAGTGTTTTATTTTTTTGTCACCCCTCATCTGTATCCCTTGCCTCCTTCCCTGCAAAGTGTAGCAGTAAATCCCTTACAATAAGAAGGGTCCTAGTATTGACTATAGAGGCAGCAAAGTGGAGAAATCAATGTGTCCCATTAAGTCAGGAGGATGAAGTGAAAGGAGGTGGATTTAGAGGTGGGGTGTTACCTGAAAAGAAAGTGATCACTGGGAGCACTGGATGGAAAAGAGAAGATGCTGGGGGTTCTCTTTGAGCTAGAGAAGGAGTCTTGTGATCTAATCATTGTTTCCTGCCTAAAGGAGGTCCTGACTGAGGTTCCTTGTTTCCTCTAACGTTTCGTGCATGTGAGGGCAGGAAAAAACTCTACTCTCCTCTGAAGATTCTCATCTTGCTATCTCTGGCAGCTCACCATCACTTACCCTCCCTCCATATCAGTTTTATAATCTCATATGGGTTTTTGTGAGATTCACAAACATTTAATGACCTCAAAAGTATAAAAACTGAGGTGTCTTTTGAGACTATCAAATCTAAGAAGGAGAGAACCACAAAAGAAAATTCCTGACTACTGTTTTATTCATAATAGCCACTGCATCAAAATTTATCACAAAATGTTTATAATCTTGAATATGTATGTATTCCTTTAAATAAAATATTTCTAAGATAAATTTCAGCTATTTTCTTTACTTCAATAATAAACATTTCTAATTAAATACTTGAAAGTTCATTTAATTTTTTAATTCAAGAAGTCATTCATGATTGAGGCAATTTAGACAACTCAGGGAAAACCTCGACCCCCAACGAAATTCCATTAACTATGTGGATACTTTAACGGTACATTTAACTAATGTTGAATTATGATAATTCACTTGAGAGTTACCTATGCAGTCTATCAATTCCATTTTGAGGATTCAAGCTTTTAGCTTTTAACGATTGATTCAGTTGACTAGATGGATATAATACAGTTATCAAGGTTACCTTTTATAGTTCACTCCTCACAGGAAGAACATTTGCTCTGGCCTTCTGTTGAAATCCACTGGCCCCATAGAGCTTATAGAAGTATGGCTCCTCCTAGAACTGCCCTGTGGGGTTACATGTTTGCCACCTTTATGGCATGTGATGGCGAGCACAGAGACATCCCTTTCCTGAGAATGAGGCAAGATTGGGAGCTGCTTCTATCTAGTCTGTTTCTAAAATCAGGGCTGTAGCAACCCTAACCATCTGTCAACTAACCACATGCAGGGTCCAGTGATCTCAGCTTGGATTTCTTCATGAAGGCCTTTCCTTTTAACAGAGATAGATTCATAGGGCTGGAGGAACACTGGGAATCACTTAGCTCATTTTCATTTCACTGACGAGGAAGCAGGCCCAGAGAGGGCAGATGGTTTTCCCAAAGTTACAGAGCTAGCTAGGAAGAAAGAAAGGACTGGAATATAGGTGGTCCACTTCCCTGTCATGGGTACTTTCTACTACACCTTATTAGTTCTATGCCCCTGAGCACCAAGGATAGTGCAGACTGGACCATTATGATTTGACTTTCATTTTCTAGGATGGAATGGGAGATGTATTGGGTGGAAAAGGAGGGAAATAATTAAAAGAACAACTCTACCCCCAAGGATCTCTCTTGTAACTTTAATGGAGAAGCAGTACAAATACACTTGAAGCAATTAGGAGAACATTATAAAACAATATATAATTAGGTACTAAATTATGTGACACAGAGAATGGAGAAAGCTTTATGTATTACAAGAGCCTGGAAGTCTTTACAAAGATGTTGGTCATGGAAAGTGGTTTTGAATCTTAACAACATGTAGCTTATTTAAGAGACAGGGGTCTCTTTTTTGTGTTAGAAATACCTTAACATTTGATGTGGCTCTGGAGTCATTTACCCTTGAGAAACTTACAGAAATACTCCAACCCTCAGCTTCCTTATCTATAAAATGGGAATAGAATACCATCGTTGGGAGAGTGTTTGCCTAAAGGGAAATACTCACTTGCAATCAGAGGAACTAAACTGAGCTCTTTGCACAAGGAACACAGGACAGGAAGAAAAAGATCACACATTTTGCTAGCATTTGCTTTTCTTTGGATCCATAGGATTAGGCCCTGCGGCAGCTCAAACACTCTTATTTATTAAGGAAGGACTACCAAATGACAACTTACCACAGGCTTCTTTGTCATCTGAGTATATTTAATCTTCACCTATCCCTTTGCAATATATATATATATCTCAAGATTATATAACCATATCAAGGAATATCAAGATTATGTAACCTATATATACATAATTGGTTATATAATCTTGATATGCCTTTGATCCATTGAGGCTTATCTAGGGGGTGGGGTGAGGGACCCATATGATATCATTGGTGCCACCATATAGAAAGAGCTCAAATCCATCTGCAAACCTTTTAGGATGTGTGGTCAGACACTATAATATGACCTAAATACATAAGATTGAGGTAAGATTATTGGATGAGGCCTCCAAGGAGAAGAATATATGAATAACCGGTTGAGATTGCTTGGCAAATTCAGTGCTTCATTCTCTCCTGCTGCTTCTTGGCATGGGATATTTAATCTTCCCCTATGATGAACTTGGAGTGGTATGTGAAGATGAAGAGCATGAGTTTACATGACAGCATGTAAACTGGAAAAAGGAGTGAAACATTACAGTGTTACTCATGTACACATTAGTGGAATAGATTCCTTCTAGTTCTACTTTGATGCTTCATTGTCCATTCCCATGATATAGAGGAACATAATGTAGACAACAAGGGTTCTGAACATGCTGACAATCAGATCGGTGTTGATCATCTTTTCATAACTCAGGCTACCAAAAGGCATTGGCTGCTAAAGGAAAAGGGGATTCTAGTAGAGGAAGTACTTCTTTCTTAGGGTCATTGTGATGACAATGAAATACGGCTATAAAGTGTCTGTTTTGGAGCCTGGAATACAGTAAGTATGTAATAAATGGACATTCTTTTCCTGGACTGGAGTTCCCTGAGATGTGTGTGGTTTGCTTGAAACCAAGATAAAATACAACTACCACTAGTTTCCATTGATAGTTTGACCCCGTCTGTAACTTCAGGCCTGTGAAGTAAAGAGAAAGGTCTTCCCTGAGAAAGAGACCCCTCCTGGTTGAAAAAAAAGATGGGGTTTGAGGGTAAGGAAATAGTTTATTAAATCTACTTTTAGTCATTAAAAAGAAAGCAGAAAGGTCTGGGTTCACTGCAAACCATTTAAGAAATGAAGTCAGAAACATAGCAAATGAGTCCATTTTAGGATTCTGGGAACTTGTCTTTTTTCCTTGTAAGCTTGGGTTCTTGCTGTTTGTGTTTCATCATGAATAACAGGAAAAATTCTGAAATATGAAAACCCTTTTTGCTTATTTTTAGAGAAAGTATAGATAGGAATACACCTGATATTACTGTGTCTCATACTGCCTTACAACCACCTAGGGGAGAGAAATCCCAGGAGTAGGAAATAACAATTATACAGAGGACAGAAAGCAGTTTGAATCCCTGGGAAGACAGGAACAGAATGTTGTACATTCGCTCCAAGGCAGGACATCATGTTAAACATTTTTACTCAGAAGCTGTTAATTAAATTTTGTCTATATAAACATAATCATTTTAAAATTAGAAGATATCATATAGCATCTCAAGTTCAACTCAAAGCACAAATTTTCTCCAGGATCACTTAAAGAGAGAAGGATGCTGCTTGAATACATTCAACAAAGAGGATTTCACCGTATTTTTTTACAACTGAGTTTTTTTTTTACAACTGAGTTTTTTTTTAAATTCCATACCACTTATTAAAAAGCTCTTCTTCATAATTAAGCAAAAATCTGTCCTCTTCCGATTTCCTCTTGGCTTGTTGCTAAGGTCAACTACAACACAATGACTTGTCCAGACTCATAGATCTTCCATCTTGTCACCTCATCAGTAACTTGTAATTGCTTCTCTTCAGACATTTTTTGTTTTTGTTTTTGTTTTGAGTCAGAGTCTCACTCTGTTATCCAGTCTGGAGTGCAGTGGCACAATTATGGGTCACAGCAGCCTTGACCTTCTGGGTTCAGGTGATCTTTTCACCTCATCCTCCTGAATATCTGGGACTACAGGTGTGTGCCACCACACCCAGTTAATTTTTTGATTTTTTTTGTAGAGATAAAGTCTTTCTATGTTGCTCAGGCTGTTCTCAAACTCCTGGGCTCAAGCAATCCTCCTGCCTCAGCCTCTCAAAGTGCTGGGGTTATAGGTGCGAGTCACAGCACTCAGCTTCTAATTGCTTCTCTTCAGTCTTATTCTGAGGGACGAGGAGGCAGAGTGATTCTCTTTTCCAGGTATCAACTTTCTGTATTGCCTTTTGCTCTTCTTCTTGTCAAAATAAAACCAGACCTTTCACCTGTTCTTGGCATGAGTGTGATGTGAGTGGGATGGGGCTATCAGTCCCAGTTGGGCCCAAAAACAATCTTGTGGACCCCCCATCTCTAACAGCTAAGCATCTAGTACTATCCTATTGTCTTATGACATCTCCTTCAAGGTGTTACAAAACATGTTGACATTTCAAAAGCAAGTCCTTAGAAATTTGACTGCCCTTTTAAGAAAATATTGAAAATCCAGAATTTATATTTGAACATAAATTATGTACCTCTTCTCCTCCCTAGTTTAGAGATTTGGGGATCTGATCACTGCCCGCTAGATAATGGAGGGTTTTTTCCCCACAGACATGAGATAGAAATAGTTTGTGAAAGCACTACTTAATGATCCCTCTTGGCTCTTTTATGAATTAAATGTCTCCTTAAGCGCTGGGGAAGTTCTACAATATCTACTGAGCCCTTGCCTTGGTTCAGGCCTGACCCTACATTCTAAACTACCCCAAAGACCAGGATACTCTATTCATTTAAAGGATTTTTCAGTCATTTCTCTTCCTTTAGATGAGACCATTACTGGGTAGATTGATAAAGTTATTATTTTTATTATTATTAACTTTTCTCTGATCAGAAGTTAAAAAAAAAGTTCTGGGAAGTTTTGGTCAAAAAATATTTCAGCTCTTTGACTTAATGTGGGAGTTATCAATGTTTATGCATATGTGAGCACTTAGCTCCATCTGCATCCACATCAGACTCCTTCCTACTGACAGCAGGCCTGTCTCTTCTAGGGATACAGATGTAATTACCCTTTTGCAAGTGCAAGACACACTATCAAGATTTTTCTCTGGAAGAGAGAAAAGGCCCAGAAACAATCTTGAAGAGCAGAGGGGAGGGAAGGGATAGAGAATAAGGCTCCCTGTTCTGTTGACTTGGAAGCCCTCTCCTTTGAAGAAGTTGCAAATTACTCCACAAGATTCCTCTTAGTCTCCTTATTTTTGGATGATTTTTTTCATTTTTGCCCTCTTTTTCTATCCCCAAAGCATTGCTTTGACATATGGGGAAAACAAGCAACAAAAAACATGGTAGTTCATTGTCATCAACTAGAAAGGGGATAACTGAAGTTATTTCTTTTTTTTTTCATTTTTCTGTACATTTTTTTAAAATGTGGAAGTTATTTCTTATTGTCACCTCAACTCCTCTACAGATGCCTGTTTCTAGCCTTAAAAGAGGAAAGTTAAGGATTTCACCAACAATACATGATTGGTTAAAGATTTTGTTCTTTCATTCTCCTTAAATGTTGAAATAACATAATCTAGTTTTGGCCTAGATAGTCTAGTAAAGGGATATTAAAATATAACTGGTTTTGTGAGGAGGGGAAAGATGAATTCTCTATAATTCCTGAGTTTTCACATCACCAAGGAAAACCAAGACATCACTGGAGACCTAGGAAGGTCAGATATACATAGATCCAGGGTACGGAATCATAACTAGCTGTCAGAGGAATCTCAATATATTAATAACATTAAATGCAACATTGAGCCTCTGGTTGACCAGAAAGCCTAATGGGATGCAGCCTTCTAGACAATAGCAGTTCAGCATATTGGAGAGCTCCACTAGTAGTGAGATGGAGCCTGTGAGTCAGAGGGTGAATGCTGCCAAATTGCCCTTTATTCACACCAAGCTCAGGAGTCTGAAGTTGACTACTAGGCTACTGCAAAGCTCCAAGTCTTTAATACCAGCCAGACTTTACCACTGTCACCTGTTAAAAGTACTATGTTGGCATTTACTAATTAAAACATATCTAAAGATGAAATTAAACACATTTTTGCCACAGGCTCCAGAAATTCAATTTCTGGAATATATTTACACCAGGCCAGTATATACCTATATTCCAAAGAACAGACTCTGAAATAAATACCAGTAAATTCTTAAGCATGTTCTTTGGAAGACAAGCACAAATTTTTGTTTGTTTGTGTTGCTTGATTATTTGTTACAGTGGGGAGTCAGAACCAATAAAGGCATGCATTGTTAGCATATGAACAAGTAAAATATGATAAATATGTATTAGAAAATATTATGTAGTAATTAGAGGAAACTGGTTGGGTGCAGAGGCTCAAGCCTATAATTTCAGCACTTTGGGAAGCCGAGACGAGAGGATTGCCTGATCTCAGGGTTCGAGACCAGTCTGGGCAACTTGGCGAGACTTCGTTTAGACCAACAGGAATTAAAAGAAATTAGCTGGGCATGGCGGCGCACACCTGTAGCCCCAGCTACTTGGAAGGCTGAGGCAGAAGGATCGTCTGAGCCCAGCAGGTTGAAGCTGCGGTGACTGTAAGCATGTCACCTCACTCCAGTCTGGGCAACATATTTATACTCTGAATCATAAAAAAAAAAAAAAAAAAAAATGGAGGGAACTATTAAGACATACATGGAACAACATGACTAGAGTTTAGGAAAGCTGTTGCATGAAACAAATTTGAGACAATGAGATTTATAGTTACATCTTAATTAAGCACTCATGCATACAGATAAAATATGTTAAAATGGGAGACTGCATTAGGAATCAAAGAGGAAGAAAAAAATAAAGAAAATTTAATTTTTTTTTTGTTTGAAGGTTGGTTAGCAACATGACCCTCATAAGACTATAAGCATCCCAAGGTCAGGGGTTATACTTGCTTGGTTTATCATTGTATCTCTAGTGTCAAATGCAGCATTGGCTTAATAAACTATGTTCCAAAATAGTTGTTGAATTGATTACTTTATTAATTTAAAAAAAACAGAAAGAAAAGAAAAGGGGGTTGTTGAATTGGACTGCTGAAAGTCCCAAACATACTGTCTGTATTCCTTTATAATCTGGGAGCATACAGATTATATTGTTTTAATGAGAACAATTCCCTCCACACCCAAATGTGTTTATGTGTATGTTCACAAGGCCTGGATGTTTGAGTGGCAGGAACTATGTACCATCCTCTAAATGTCATAGCAATGGTTTCGAATAGAAGCAGCATGATGAAAAGTGGAAGAGACTCAGACAAGGAGTTAGTCTTGGCCTTTTCTCTCTGAGATTTGAGTTTGTCATCTATAAAGTGAAGATGCTGGCACTGCTTCATGGGCTTATTGGAGGTTTAAAATAAACTGCTGAATATGGGCATATTTAGAAAAATTGAATGGTTTGCCATACCTATATAAGCCATCAAGATTCCTGATAAAATAGTACAGTCTTCTGTCAATGTCAACCTCTACACTGTTTAGATCTCAATCATTACCTTTTCCTTCCAAGCCCCTCATTTAGCTAGAGGGAAATTCATAGCAAAGCCAGGGAATGCTGTTTTAGTAGCTGTCTATGAAGAGCACACTATATCCATAAGAGCTCCAAACTTTCTATTCTGAACACCTTCCAAGAAAGGTCCCTTTTTAGACGAGTCTTCTTCCACTGGAGATCTCTAGAAGCTCAGCAAATAAGGTCCCAGCACAGCTATTGGTTTTTGATGGTTTCTGTTATAGATGGTTCTTGCCTCATGTAAAGCAAGATAGATAATAGCTCAACCACAGTCTCCTCATCACTGGTAGGGTCATAAAGGGTCATTCACTAAGGGAAGGGAAGTCTCTTTTGCCTGTGGGGACATAGCAAATGCAGCCAGACACAACATGGGAAAAAGGAAAAGGGAAGTGAACCTTCAAAAGCCCTTAACCTACTATTGTTCCAAAGCATCAGGTAACCAATGAAACATTTTAATGCTATTTTAGAAAGATATAAAATGACACTAGTTATATTATTTCTCACTTTGCCCATGAGAGGGCTGCCACTGTCTCTTGGTGTAACTGGACTATCATCTTCCCAGTAAGTTAGGAATTTTGAGAGCCCTGTTATGCCCAGACAGCATCCTGTCCTCTACATTGGTTAGGCAGTGGGAATTTGGAGGACTCCTCCCAGGATAGACAAAGAGGGAGAGATAAAGACAGAGAGAGGAGAGAGAGAGAGAAAGAGAGAGAGAGAGAGAGAGAGAGAGAGAGAGAGAGAGAGACAGAAAGCAAGAGTGAGCACACTAGTTCTGCTGCTAGGTGCTTCCATTCATATTTTCAATAAATATTTATGAGTCTTCATCATGTGCCTGGAACTATGGTTGTAAGTAACAAATAAGACAGGTATGATCTCTGTTCTCACAGAACTTTCACATTGTAAGATTATAATTCAAGAAATCTCCATCTTTTGTCAGAGGCAGTGTAGCATAATGGCTCTTGGGTCAGACTGCCTTAATTCTAGTCCTGATTGGATCAACTATTGTTTGTGTGTTCTTGGATAAGTTATTGTATTTTTTAAAGGAAATTAATTGCAATCCAAGGCCCTTTCACTTTTAAACAATATGTTTTACATCTCTATAACATGAATTGATAATTCTAGTCATCAGTTCTTTGTACATATTTCTCTTTATTTCTTCTCCATCACTTTGTCTATAAATTGCTCAAAGAGCTCAAATCTTGAGAAATCTAGGAAGTCTTTCCTGATAACCCCCAGGTCATTGTAATCACTTTTTACTCCCTCCTTCTTTCATTTGGAATTTTGGTTACATTTAGATTGATACAATACGACTCTGGCTTGTACTC
The DNA here is from genome assembly GCA_963574415.1 of Tarsius wallacei. Lineage (NCBI taxonomy): Eukaryota > Metazoa > Chordata > Mammalia > Primates > Tarsiidae > Tarsius > Tarsius wallacei. The sequence continues at coordinate 9,332 of CAUYQG010060926.1, read as the reverse complement.
AGTTCTGTGTTGTCACTCTGGGTTCAGAGAAGACAGATGACTAGCAGAAGATCACACAGATAGTTTTTTTTAATGTTAGAGCTGGGACTCAAATTCTAGTCTATTTGATTTCAAACTTTATGACTTTTACTATGCCCTTCTGTCTTCAATTACAACATAGAGTACTCTGATAAAAATACAATTTTAATCACAGTCATTTTACTGAGTGTTCACTAGGATCCATACATATATATATATATATATATGATAGTATGTAACTATCATATATACTGATGATCACATATGATAATATTATATATTATATAATTATTAACATATTAAAGATTATTACATATATAATAATTATTATACATGGTATACATAATTACTAACAATTTATATACAAATTATATAACTATAATGTTATATATGCATGTACATATATAATACACGAGGGGATCTCAAAAAACCAGAATTATGTTTTGGAAGGTGGGCCCCTTGTAGTACAGGGTAGGTAAGTGTTCTAGAAACCCATTGGCGTCAGTGTACTAGCTAGCATTGTTGTGAGAGGCTGCATTCAACTTCAGTGAATTTCCTTTTTTTGAATCTGTCAACACGTTTGCCCATTTCATGATGGGCAATTTACAAGCACACCTGCCCACACTGTGCTGAGTGTTCAGCAGTTTTTGACCAAAAACGGCATGACTCCCGTGCCCCAAGCGACTTTTTTTTGTTTCCCCAATGAAAAAAGTCCTCAATGGGAAATGTTTTGCCAATGTGGAAGAGGTGAAATACAAACGGCAGAAGCACTAAAAGGCGTCAAAATTGACAAGTTCAAAAACTGTTTTGAGCAGCGGAAAAAGCATCTCAGTGGGTATACTGCATCAAATGGAGACCACTCTGAAGGTGACTGAAGCTTAAACATGTAAGAATAAATACACACTTTTTAATAAACAAATTCTGGGGTTTTTTGAGTCCCTCTTCTTATATATATAATTATCTCATTTAACCCTCATACAGCTTTAAGAGGCAGGTACTATTATTCCCTTTATAGATAAGGAAACTAAGGCTTGGAAAAGTTAAGCAGGTTTCCCAAGGTCCCAGAGCAAAAAAGATGGAATTTGAAGCTGAATCTGTCAGTTTGTATCCTTTCCATTGTTCCTGTTTCACAGTACTTAGTACACTGGTGGTCCAATAGTTAAACCAAAATAATGCTAACTAGAGGGATTGATACATTATATCTGAGTTCCTACAACTTCTTCTTGTTCATTTTCTGTACTAATTCCCTGGGTGGAAAGATCAATGGGCTTTAGCTTAATGTGGATTTTCTGAGCCTTCTGAGATCTTCTTTGGTGTATGACTTTAAGTCCTCAGATAAGTTTCCATCTCTCCAAACCCCAAGTAGTGCCAAGAGTTGCTGCCCTAGACCCTGAATTTCCCATCCTCCATGGCTTATTAGTGGCTGGGAGTCTTGAAGGGTTAAGGACTTGGGGATCTTGCTCAATCAGTGTCCTTAGGTTGGTCCTGAGCTTTTATTTACAGTTAATTTTGCAAATAATGGGAAATTTGAAAAACATTGCTGTCCCTTAAATTCAGCCAGTCCTAACACTCACAAAATCCATAGTGGTGTAGATATCCAGATAGACCTTAATTGTGATTTAATAGTGTTCACTGTAATTTAGCTCCAGGGAAACGTACTTTCAATTAACCAATGTAAACACAATGTCTACTTATCCCATAAATGTTCTCCTAAATGTGCTAATTAAGACTTAGATCCAATGTCTCTCATATTACATCCTCTTTTCCCTTCTCCAAAATGCCACTGTACTTCAGGATCACCTTACTCTTGCCTGGACTGTTGGCACAATGGTCTATTGCCTGACTCCAATCTTGCCCTATGCACCTTAATTTGCACTTCACAGGGCTGAACGCTCTTCAAAACCCTTTAGTGATTCACCCTGTTTAACCAACTACATTCTAACTTCTGGCCTCCTCAAAATATGGCCCCACACCTACCCCTTCTAATCGTCTATGTTTTACCAACATCATCCAAGCTCTTCTACTTCCAAGTCTTTGTACTGGTCCCTCTTTTTGAACTACTCTACCCACCACCTGTTCACATGAAAACCTGACCTCTTCTTAAGTCTCCACTAAAACCATTTGGAAACCCATGTGCTTGGATGTGACATACTTCCCACTAAGTTCCATACTGACTTACCTGTTCTTCTCTAATGGAATTTAGCATGTATGTTCTTTGCTTCTTCTGCTAATTGACTCTAATATAGAATTTGAAGCAGCAGTCCTGTGTTTATCTGATTATATATTTGTCTTCCTCTTACTAACCAGAGTGGAAACTTCTTCAGGAGGGTGACTTTATCACTGTAACCTCATAGGAATTTTCACTCTGATACTTAACAAATGATGATGATGATGATGATGATGATAATTTTGAGTCAAAGTCTCACTCTTGTCATTCAGGCTGGAGTGCAGTGGCTCAATCTCAGCTACTGCATCCTCTACCTGCTGGACTCAGGAGATCCTTCCACATCAACCTTCCAAGTAGCTGACTACAGGTGCACACCACCACGCCTGACTAATTAAAAAAAATTTTTTTTTGTAGAGACGAGGTCTTGCCATGTTACCCAGGCTGGTCACAAACTCTTGGGCTCAGGCAATCCTCTCACCTCGGCCTCCCAAAATGCTGGGATTACAGGCATGAGCCACTGCTCCTTACCCAACAAATGATTATAGGATTAAACTGAGTTAAGTTGAAATGAAGCAAATAGAAGGGACTGCCCCAACTGTTGGGTTTTTTTAGAAGGCAAAGAGATTGGGCAATCACTAAGCACCCTCCAGTGTTCAAGGGTATTGGTGCTGGCTTGAGTGAAAGCCTAGGTTAAATACTGCATCCAAAACCCTCACCAAGATCGTGCTCTTCACCCATGAGTAATTCTCCTAGTTATTCAATACAATCCTAAAGTCTTCATCAAATATCTGATGTCACATTCTTTAAGTATCTTTCATAAATAACTACCTGCAAATGCCAATAATGATGCGATAGTAGTTATGTGATAGAACTTAAATCAGAAGTCAGGAGACCTCAGTTGTAGCCTCTGAAATATCATTAAATTGCTACAGAACTGGGATACTGAGCTGAGTTATTTAATTTGCGTGCCTTTGTACACAGCAATAGTTAGATAATTGGATAGCTAACAGTATGTTGCTTTATGATCTCATACGTGCTCTGAATCAGTGGTCTGCCATTCTGACTACCCACTAAAATCACCTGGGGAGCTTTAAAAATATCAGTGTCTGCCCCAACCCAACGAAATGTTGTAGAGTCTTTGAGGTCTACCAAGCATCAGAATATCTTTAAAGCTCTCAAGTCATTCCAAAGAGTATCTAGAGGTGAAAACGTCTACTGTAGACCAAGACTTCTCAGATTTTATTGTGCATATAAACCACCTGGGGTTCTTTGCAGTCTAATTCTGTAGGCAAGAGGGGCCCAATAATCTGCATCTGTAACAAGCTCCCAGGTGATGCCAATGCCGCTAGTTCATGAGCCACACTTTAAAGAGCAAGATGCAGTTGTTTCTGTATAAGTTTCTTGAAAGGGCTGTTCTTGGAAAGAACACCTAACTAACTACATTCCCTAACAGATGCCTGCAGGATTCAGGTGTTTGTCTTTCTTCGGATTATGAAGAGCAAAAAAGAGTATGTAACTTCAGAAAAATCTATGACTTGCCCAAGGCAATCAAACCAATAGGTCTAAACAGAGATACCAACCAAAACTGATGCTTAGAAGGCATTTGTGCAATCGCTGGGTACCTGGAAACATTGGGTAAAGGCTAGCTCAGGGCTTTAAAAGATAAACAGGCCATCACACTCCCAACACCTAGAGTTCCACAGTTCTTAGCATTGACCAAACCATCCAGATAGTGTATTAATTAATTCAAGCAACACACTGATCACTTATTGTGACTGTCGTTTATTTATTGTGTCTCAGCCGTAAACTCACCCTTCTACACTCTGATATGTAATTCTGGGGCTGGGACTCTGCAAACCACATTTCTACTTTGTTTACGGGCTTTAGGGTGAACAATTGTCCCTGTTTGTCCAAGATTGTTTCCCATTTTTGCACTGAAAGCCCCATGTCTCAGGAAACCCCCTAGTCTCAGGTAGACCAGGACAGTTAGTCATTCTAACTGGCTTGCTGTAAGGTTCTGCAAATAGGTGACAATAAGAAGAGATTGAAAGGAGGGAGAAGAGGCATTCTTATTTCTGCTTTGCTTGTCATTTCTGTAATAGCTACCCTAGCTGGTGACAGGTTCCATGCAGCAGCAGCAGCAGCAGCGGCAGTTGATTCTAGCCTCCAGTTCCTTTCTGTCCTCCAGAATCAGCGTTGTTGCTCTATATCAAAGATACCACAGCAACTGGGCAGTTCCATGGGCCTTCTCTTCTGGGCTTCTAGGTTCTGATGATCTACCTCTTCCCCCTTCTTCCCCAGTCCTAGGGGTAGGTTTCATACCTGGGTTACATCAGTGTGCTTTATTTTGTACCTTCAGCCCTTCAACACTGGTATAAACAGTATCCTATCTTAAATTCCTTCTGATGATATACCTAGTGTGGTTTTCCTGACCTAATTTCTGGCTGGTATATTTGTTCTGTGTCAGCTACTCTGTTGGGTGCTAGAAATATAAAAGTAAATGTGACACAGTTGCTGTCCTCTAGGTGGAGGAGAGATAAGTGGCTTTATCACAGTACAGTATGGTATGTGCTGGGCAGACTACACACAAGGTGTCAGGGCAGCCCAGTGTAGGGGGTTCTCTAGAATAGGGACTTCATGAGGAGATTTCTGGTGAGATGCAATCTGAAAGGAATTTCAATAAATAGAGGCTTTAACAAAATGAGGAAAGAAGCAAAGACATTTCAGACACAAGGATTACCTTATGCCAAGGTATGAAGTAGTGCACAACACAGCATGTTCTACAAATAATGCTATGGGTCCAAAATAAGAATTGTGGGTAGAGAAGTAGTAGACAGTTCAGCTCTCAATGAGCCTTTAGTGGTAAGTTACAATGTTTGGAATTTATCCTGAAACCTTTAAACTGTTAATAAAAGGTATTAGAAGGGGCCATGCCATGGTCATATTATCATGTCCAGGGATGGCTCACAAGGTGGCCAAGTGAGAAATTGAGAAGGGGAGTTGAAACGTATTAGTTGGTCTTTAAGTAAACTTCTGTTTAATCCCCTACAGGCCAGAAATCCATGATCTTATGTTGTAAGAAATGGGTGGTAGATGCTTTAAATAAAGACTCAAAATGTGAATTTAAATTCAGGTAGGTTATTGTTTCAAGTACCTGGGCACATACATATTCATACACAATCACAGAACCCAGGTTATCAGTTTGAAAAAATAGAATGGCTTTTTTTGAGAGCACATTAAAAAAACTGGAGCATCTTCATCTGTCATGAAAAAAGGGGTGGCTATTCTAATGGATAGGTATATGATTTCGAAGGCTTCAGAGAGCATGAGCCAGACATTACAGCAAGTGGAGGATCACTTATTTTTCAGGGAACCTGAAGCCCCTTGGAGAGAAAAGATACCTACAAAGGAAGAGTTAACTAGTGAGACACAGTTTTTTTTTCATGGGCAAGGCATAGCAAACAACTAGAGATACAGAGACAAATGTGATGGGAAATTCTCCGACAAGTAGGGGAAGGTGTGGACGGGCCTCCAGGGGTTCTTGCCATCAGAATTGCTGGTTGTTTTGGGGAAATAATGTGAGAGAGTGAAAAGGCAAGTGGGACGCTGGGACCACTTAAATGTACCTTTTAATTTTTTTTTCAATTAAAGTCTGAAAGCCAGGCTTTAAGCCTACAGTGCTGGAGGCTGTTAGCCACCTGAGGCAAGGCAGTTAGGCACAGGTGTGCCAGGCTGCCGAATTACAATGAGTCCAGAATATCTGAACCCCTGGACTCTGTTTGATGCTAAAAAGGTCCATTTTTAAACTAATCAAAGAAAATGTCACTTTACACAGTGAGAAGCAGGCATTGGGAGTATGCTGTCCCCCAGGGAGGGTCCAGGCAATATGAGGAACAATGAACATGCTCTAGGGGTCACCATTAGGGGCAGAAGTCCCTGAAAGAGGAAGCCATCAGTTTAGTCATCATCACCATAAATAACTGGGAAGCTCTTGCAACATCCTGTACTCAGGCTTAAACACACAACTGCAAATGTCCAAGAGGTGGGCGCTATGTCTGCGTCGCACCTGAGACAATTCTGGGACAATTCAGTGCACCTGAGAAAATTCTGGGACAATTCAATGGACTGTAAGTCACAAAGGAGGTCATGGCATTATGAAACCCAACAACAAAAGCTTAAACACACTTAAGAATGGAGAAACAGAATTAAGAAGGGGGTGATTGTCTTGTTCTGCCCCTAACATACACAAAGTAACTTCAGGTCTGGGCATTGCATATTTAGAGGGAGGCTGACAAACTGGAACACGAACTGGGATGGAGACTGGACAGTGAGAGAGGGAAGCACTGGGGATGTTCAGACAAGAGAGATGGTCCATTCATTGTATACTGACACGTGATGGGCTGTCATGTGAAAGATGAATTAGACCTGTTTGGAGAAGCCCCAGAGGGGAGAACAAGAAAGGATGAGGGGAATTCCAGGGAGACAGATTTTGATTTTATGAAAGGAAGATGTTTGTGGCAGTTAGAGCTGAGCTCTGCAACTACGGATTTGGCTGCCTTGAAGGCAACGCACCCAAAAAGATGTCCAGCAGAGAAATACAAAGAGGCCCTCACTCTTCTGCTCACATACATACAAATATGAGGACTCTCTCACCCTGCCCTATTTCTTCATTGCACTTGTCATCTGCAATTGTCTTGTTGGTTTAACTGTTTCCTTACTGATTGTCTCATGTCCATTAGAATTCCACAAAATGAGCACCTTTTCTGGATTATTTGGTGTTCCAAGAACCTAGTATAGGGCCTGGCATATAGTAGATATTCACTGAATACTGGATGAGAAAGGGAAGCTAAGAAAGAGACTCAAGTACTGTTTGAAAGGAAGGTTTTAGAAATGTCATTTAAAGCTTTAAAAAATTCCCTTTCTTGAATAAAAGTTCACACGGGACCCCAATGTACAAAACAGATTAATTGTGTGGCATTTTAATAGTGTACATTTATATCATAAGTCCCAATGCTGAACATTTATTTTTATACATAATAAGAAGAATCACTGAGAACAATGAGATTGTTTTGATAAACATGATAAAACTTTTGAAATCAAGGCTACTAGAGGACTTGGAATGTAATTTATTCCTCTGTTTTATTTCACTTGCAGAGTACTGGGAAAACTCTGATTCATGCAGAGAAGTAGTTGCAAATGATATCAGTCTGCAATAGCTCATCTGGCAATCTCAGGATAATTCTTCAATTAAACTGATGCAGGAGCTTGAAAAGGGAGTAGTTGGAAAATTGAGCACGGAAGTCAAATCTCTTACAGTTTGTAACAGCAGGTTGTGCCTCTTATCATGCATTCAAAAGTCAGGCAAGAAGAAGCAAAGCTTACAATAAGTGCCAAAGCTACTTCAATGTGTGACATGATCATAACTCTGATGAGTTATACATTCGGTTATAATTGTACAACCAACCATTAAGCCATGGGAGTCAAGCACCTTCTCCATGCCTAACTCTTAATTGAACATGCGGCTGTATCTCTGTGCCATGGAACTGTATAATTCTCTAGGTACAGAGATGCTCAGGCATGAATTTATTTTTTTTTTAAATCAGTGCAAAGATGCAACCTTCACAACCAATGACTCATTTCCAATAAATTCTGATGTATATGTATAACTTAATTGGTAGAAGAGTTCTAACACCTGCACAGATGTGTGCTGGGAATACAAGTTAATGTAATGGTGGCTGAAATTTAATATGTGGGGTATTTAAGTTGCATGTTGTTCTTTTAAATTACTTTTCCTACTTAAATATATTAAAATGGAATTTGAATAAAAGTGTTCCATAGGATTCCTGCAGTATTTGGACTTAAATATTACTAGACAAAGCCAAATCAAAGGCTTCCTTGTAAACCTGGATTCTCTAAGACTGGATGGAACGTAGTCATAATCTTCAAGACACGTGGGCAGGACCATGCAGACTGCAGCAAGGAGGGAAGAGTAAGATTGTCTGATTTATGGGCTTTAACATGAGATTGGCTCTTATAAGCATCCAAGTAAACAAGGACTATGACCCCTAGACCCTCTGCCCCAGCACTCTGTGGCAAAGTGCTTCTGCCATAATAGAGAAGGCAGATGGGTTTTCAGATACAGAGAAGATGGCCATCTGGGGATGGAGAGTAACCAATCTCCCAACCTTCATTTTACAGAGATGGAGGTGACCCTTATTTCTGTAAGCTTGCAAAAGGAAGAAATAAATTCCTTGCCCAATTTCAGGAGCTATCCAGCTGCCAAATATAAAGTATCATCCTGTTATTTAATTTTGCTAGTGATTATAAATATCAGATTATAATAACTACCAACATTTATTGAATATTTGCTATATGGCAGGTATTTTCAAAATAGATTTATAGAAATTATTTTATTATTTCTAGCAATTCTAGCACTCCCATTTTTGAGTATCACCATTTTAAAAAGGGAAAATGGATGTACACAGATGTTAAGTAACTTGGTTAAAGCTTTCAGCTAGCTTTTTTTAAAAAACATATTTTTCATTTTAAACTTGTGGGGTACAGTTAAGGGTTAGGTATACAAATATGCATCGTTCAGGCACCCTTGTTGATAAGGGGTGTCCCCCCGTCCCCAGACAGACATTGACTACCATTAGTTCCACCTCCCTTCCCCTCCCTGCCCCCCCATGGTTTCCCACCACTGTCAATTCTTTTCTTATAGTATTACAAAAGATGTTCAAGGTCCACTTATAAGTGAGAACATGTGATACTCAGATCTTTGTTTCTGTGAGAGATCACTCAGTATTATAAACTCTAGTTCCATCCAGGTTGCTGCGAAGTTCATGATTTTGTTCTTTTTTATGACTGCATAGTATTCCATCGTGTATATGTACCACATTTTTTTAATCCAGTCCTCTTTTGATGGACAGCATGGTTGGTTCCAGGTTCTTGCTATTGCGAACAATGCTGCAATAAACATACGTGTGCAGGTATCTTTTTTATAGAGTGATTTGAGTTCTCAGGGTATATTCCCAGTAGGGGGATTGCGAGGTCATATAGGAGGTCGATATTTAGAGTTTTTAGGAATCGCCACACTGCTTTCCACAGAGGTTGCACTAGTTTACACTCCCACCAACAGTGTAGAAGT